>WNWU01013765.1:3781771-3822786 GCA_012654045.1 Ptyas mucosa | reverse complement strand
GGAAGGAAGGAAGGAAGGAAGGAAGGAAGGAAGGAAGGAAGGAAGGAAGGAGAGTGCTCAGGGGGGGATGAGGGGAGATTGGCAGCGTGGCTTTCTCACATGGGGGCGGGGTGGTCCCAGTGAAAGGCTGGCAAGTAGGGCATGGAGATGTTGGTGCAGCCACAGCGCTGATCTGCAATCTAGTGGTGGCCATCCAGGTTAGACTGCTACCAGACTTAGATCCGTGGCACTGCCTCAGGCACCCCCTGGGCATGTATACAGGAGGTGGCAAACATGCACAGGGCCCAGCGTCAGCATGTTCTCCAACTATCTTAAAGCAGAATAATATCTAACAAATTTACCAGAGTAGCAGAGTTGGAAGGGACCCTGCAGGTCATCCAGGGCAACCCCCTGCCTAAGCAAAATTGAATCTTTACTTATATACATTTCTAACCTATATACTTACATACTATTTTATTTTTGAATTTTCTCCTATCTTACATAGATGCTTGAAGAGAGCACTCATATCCACAAACATTCTCCAGTCTTCTCAATGTGAAAAGCAGACAACTTTTTCAATCCTCTCCACAAGTTTAGTTGTTAGTATCATGATCATCTTTGCTGCTCTTCTCCAAACTTGCTATACTTTTTCTGAATCTTTCAAGTGTGGTACTCTGAATTATACACAGTATTTAAGATGAGTTCTTACCAATACTGAATAAAGAAGAAAAAAATACTTCCATAATTTATACAATATAACATTCTATTTGCCTTTTTGCATCCATGTCATACTAATTCATATTCAGCTTCTAATCAACTACTGTACCAAGAACATTTTCATAAATTACTATTACTAAATCAACTATACTTAATCCTAATTTTCTACATTTGATTTCTGTTTCCTAGATTTGTAAATTTGCATTTTTTAAAATTGTATTAATTTTTAGCAATTTTTTCTAATCTATGATAATCATTTTTAATTTTACTTCCATTTTATGGAGGAAATTTGCAAAGTTTATTTTTCATTCTAGTGGCAACATAGATAAATTTTGTCTGGGTTGTTCAGTCCCCTACCTATCACTGCTGTATGCTGAGTGTGTATATTTTACTGTTGTCATCCTCTTCTTTTCTCTCTTTTGACCTTGTAGACTTCTCAAACTAGCTAGGTTTTTATATAAAGTGTCCAAAACATAATAATTTGAACCTACTTCATTTGTACCTAGACTGAGACTTCTGGATTTATTATTTATTTATTTAAATTTGTTTGCTGCTTAACTTATGAAGTGAGTCTGGGTGGCTTACAACAGTAAAAGCAATAAAACCATACAAACACATACATCTAACTGCAATAAAAATAAAAAAAATAAAAATTATGACTAAAGATGGGGAGGGAAGGAGTAGGGTGATCAGGGGGTGCTGTTTGATAATGCATTTGTTTGTCTTTTTAGTCATTCAATTTATTCTCACAAGTTTTGTCCAACATCAACAGCATCAATACTATTTCTGTCCTGCTTGTTCAAGTCCAACTGTCACTTCCATAGATTGTCACAGAGAAAACCATTGCCTGCTGATTCTAAATTTTGTAAATATAGACACATCATGAATACCTTTTCTGTCCTTTATTGCTATCCTAACAAGTGCTAATTTGTGGTATTTTGACAATTTGTTCTTTTATCACTGATATTCGATCCTAAAAGATAGAAAATATTCACTACTTTTATATCTTCACCATCTGTTGTGGTCCACCAGTGGCCTATGGAGCTGGCAGCAGAGTCAGACAGTGAGGAGGTTGGCGAGTAACATGGGCCAGTCCTGGAGTCTGGGGATGGCTTGGACGAGGGCAGAGAAAGAGCCATCTGGGAGGTACATGCTGCCTCTGGAGCCTCCAGAGCAGGGTTGAAATGCTCCTGGCTCGGACCGGCTCGGCCGATCCAGTAGCGATAATGGCCAGTAGTTTGGAGAACTGGTAGCAATGGCAGCGGGAGGTTCCGCCCACCCATCCAAAAGTCATTACTTCCTGATTTTAACCAGAAAGTAACCTGATTTTTTGAGCCTCTGCGCATGCACCGGGGCCAAGAGAGGCGGTGGTGGCGGCACTGTATCTGCAGCCCTGGAACATCTGCCCACTCTCCCACTGCTGCCCCAGAGCTTGCCTTTGGCTCTGCAGCCCACTGGCCCCTCTTGCCCTTCTCTTTCTGGGTGCAGTGCTTCTGCTTGTTGGGCCATTTCCCCACAGTGCTTTTGCTGGTGCCACCACACAAGCATCCCATGAGGAAAAAGCAAAGCGGCTGGCTGAGGAGCTGCCAGCTTCAGAAAGTGGCCCAACAGACAGAAGCAATGTTCCCAGAAAGAGACTCCGGCCTTGCCCCAGAGCCGCCATCCACTCACTGCCTGCTTGCCCTTCACCTTGGGTCGGGGGCCAGGGCCCAGGGACGCACCATTCCCTGAGGCCCCGGAGCCACCGCCTGCTCGCTGCCCGCTTGCCCTTTGCCTTAGGTCAGGGGCTGGGGCCAAGGGACATGCCATTACCCAGGGCCCTGGAGCTGCCGCCCACTTTGACCAGGTTGGGGAATGCACCATTCCCTGAATCCGGCCTTGCCCCAGAGCCACCGCCCACTCACCACCTGCTCGCTCTTCGCCTTGGGTCAGGTGCCGGGGCCCAGGGATGTGCCATTCCCTGAGGCCCTGGAGCTGTTGCCTGCTCACCACCTACCTCAACAGGGTTGGGAATGCACAATTCCCCAACACCACCTTTGCCCCAGAGCTGCCGCCTGCTCTCCCTTTGCCACATGACATGTCCTTACCTTTCTTTCATGGCTCGCTGCCAGGGAAGGCAAGTACCCGAAAGTTACCGGAGGCACTCTACTTCTTGAATGTGCCATCACTGCTCTGGTCCATGCGCCAGCTGCACAAGCGCACACCATTTATTTCATTCATTCATGAGCGGCAGGTTGGGTGAAGTGCTTATCTAACTTCATCTTTTAATACTAGAGGTATTATAAATAGGGAATATCTTCTAAAATATCTTGGATATTGGCATCTCTACTTAATTAAGTATGCTCCTATCTGTTTTGAATCAGATTATATCAGAAGAGTGGCATCTTTTTAAGTACCAATTTGAGGTAGGAATCTCTTTTTGAAGTCTTCTATTTGGAAAATCTTTCTTGTTTTTCCATATCTATTTCCATCTTCAATGTCTTTACACTGATATCATTGTAATACTGCTTCTTGCCTCTTTTAACCCCTTTCTGATATTTTTTTTCTCTCAAGTCTGTTCTTGAGATATTTGGCACCTCTTCTCTTTTTGACAATTTCCACTGTTTTTACATCCAGTTTACTTTCTTATTTCTGAGCTTTGGCAGTCTCTGTCTCACTTATTACAATACCAACTTCTTTAATTTTATTCCATAGTCATTCTTGTTTTCTATCATTGAGGTTTCAGGATTTCAAAGAAGATTCTGGTGTTCTCTTTGAAAATGATAGGTACATTGTCAAAATCTTACCATAGGTTAGCTTTCTTCTTCTATTTTATTTTAACTTGGAAGTAGTACATGAGCAATTTGTAATTTAGTCCACAGTTAGTTTTAGTCCATATCTTTGATTTTATAAGTGACAAACAGAGATATAACCACTGCTGAAGATAATCGATAACATTTAACTTTTCAGTGGAATTCTGAACAAGACTGATGACTTTAGAGTCCTACAAGTTGAAGGTTACACGAGGCTGGCTCCAGAGGATTATAAATGCTTCTCTGAGTGAGGGTGTCTTTCCCACCGCCTTGAAAGAGACGGTTGTGAAGCCCCTCCTCAAGAAGCCTTCCCTGGACCTGGCTATATTATCAAATTATCGTCCAATCTCCAATCTTCACTTCATTGCGAAGATTGTTGAGAGTGTGGTGGCACGACAACTACCCTGATACCTGGATGAAGCTTCTATCTGGATCCGTACTAGTCGGGCTTCAGGCCACGATACAGCACAGAAACGGCATTGGTCGCATTGGTTGATGATCTCTGGAGGGCTCGGGACAGAGGTTGTTCCTCTGTCCTGGTCCTATTAGATCTCTCAACAGCTTTTGATACCATCGACCATGGTATCTTACTGCACTGGCTGGAGAGGTTAGGAATAGGGGGCACCGTGCTTCAGTGGTTCTCCTCCTTCCTCTCTGACCGTTCACAGTTTGTGTTGGCTGGGGGGCAGAGGTCGACCTCGAGGCACCTTATTTGTGGGGTGCCGCAAGGGTCAGTCCTCTCACCCCTTTTGTTCAACATTTATGTAAAACCGCTAGGCGAGATCATCTGTGGTTTCGGGGTGAGTGTTCATCAGTATGCTGATGACACACAGCTATACATCTCCACTCCGGACCACCCCAATGATGCCCTTACTGTGCTGTCCCGTTGCCTGGAGGCCGTGCAGATCTGGATGGGGAGAAACAAACTCAGACTCAAACCCTCCAAGACCAAGTGGCTGTGGCTTCCGGCGTCCCGGTATAGTCAGCTGGTACCATCACTGACAATTGGGGTTGAGACCTAACTTCCCACAGAGAGGGCTCGCAACTTAGGTGTCCTCCTGGATTCACAGCTATCTTTAGAAGAGCACATGACGGCCGTGGCCAGGGCGGCCTGATCCACCAGTTGCGTCCCTTTCTGGATCGGGACACCTTGTGCACAGTCACTCATGCCCTAGTCACCTCCCGTATGGACTACTGTAATGGTCTCTACATGGGGCTCCCCTTGAAGAGCACCCGCAGGCTCCAGCTGGTCCAGAATGTAGCCACATGGATGATTATGGGCGCAACTTGTTACGCCCATGTAACACCTCTCCTGTGCGAGCTGCACTTAGTCATCACCTTTAAAGTGCTCCATGGCTTAGGACCTGGGTACCTACGAGACCGTCTTTTGCCACCAATAGCCTCCCACCGACCAGTTCGTTCTCACAGGGAGGGACTACACAGGGTACCGTCAGTCAAATCATGCCGACTGGTGACTCCCAGGGGGAGGGCCTTCTCTGTGAGGGCTCCAACCCTTTGGAATGAACTGCCCCCGGAGATACGGAATATCCCTGATCTCCGTGCTTTCTGCCGTGCCCTCAAGACCCTGTTGTTCCAACAGGCAGGGCTAAACATATGAACATGTGAATGAACTTTTAAAATGTTATCTAACTCTGGGTTTTATTTAATTGACCAAACTAAGTAATAATTTTAATTAGCAATTTTATGATGTTTGTATGTCTATATTCTTCTTGGTTGTACATCGCCTTGAGCCCTACGGCAGAAAGGCGGTATAGAAATATAATAAATAAACAAACAAACAAACAAACAAACAAACATGTTACACTGTAGATTACCATTAACAACCTGCAATTGTTACATCCGTTCAAGCTACATACTAATCTTCCCTTAAGCAAGCATATTGTTACTATATATGAAAGCCTTGTTCAGTCAACATACTAAATCATGTGGTGCTTAGTTTTATTTTTATTTTGCTCAGCAACTGTGCTATATAATCCATGGCTTATAGTTCATTGTATGCTGCAGGCAAACAAACATGATACATCAGCACAAAATATATAGATCCAGCACCAGCGAGTGATATTTCTTCCTTCTTTTTTAATGCAATCAATACCGCGAAAATATTTAGAATTATGGAGCTTATATGACTTTCCATCCCAATTTATAGAAATCATATGAAAGACACTGTGCCCTTTCTTAACTGAAGTTATCAATGTTTTACTCTCAGAACAACTGGAAAAGGCTGCAATTGTCCATTAGTCAGAAAAATGGTGTCCAATTCTCTTTTAGGAGGAAAGGATGAGCGATGAAATCCGGCCGGATCTATCCGACTCATGCGAGCTGGTATGGCCGGTGGTGGGAGCCTCCGCCCACCCACTGGGATGTCATTATGTCCTGTTTTTGGCTCTCTGTGCATGTGCATGTGCAGAAGAGGCATGCACGAGCATAGCGAGCGCATACATCAGGGGTGAAATGCTCCCGGTTCGGACCGGATCACCCGATCCGGTAGCAATGGCGGCAGGTGGTTTGGAGAACCAGTAGCAAAAATCCCTGTGCCTCCCCACCATGCCCAGCTGAGCCACACAATCATCAGAGGCTTTTTTTTTAACTTTTAAAAGCATTTTTTCGGTGGAAGAGATTGTAGAAAAAATGCTTTTAAAAGTTAAAAAAAAAGCCTCTGATGATCACACAGCTCAGCTGGGATCGTCAGAGGCTTTTCAAAGCATTTTTTTCTGCAACCTCTTCAGCTGAGGAGGTGGTAAAAAAAATGCTTTGAAAAGCCTCTCTGATGATCCCAGCTGAGTTGCCTGATCAGCGGAAGCTTTTCAAAGCATTTTTTGCAACCTCTTCGGCTGAAGAGGTTGTAGAAAAAATGCTTTGAAAAGTTAAAAAAAAAAAGTTGGCCACGCCCACCCAGTCACATTACCACCCCCCACCAAGCCACGCCCACAGAACCGGTAGTAACAAATTTTGCATTTCACCCCTGACATACATGCATGCTCACATTTCCAAACCGGTAGCAAAGGTAAGTGCATTTCACCACTGGAAAGGATATAATATAACCAGTAACATCTTGATTGTCCTATTTGAAATCTGGAAATATTGGCTACCACACAGGAAAAGAGACAGCTGATCAAGGTAATAAACATACTAAATCAGCAAACAATCATTCTATTCCACAAACATTAACCATCAGGCTACCATTCACCAGTTTCATTCCTCTTTCACTCTTCAGCTATGGATAGCCAGATATTACTGTATAGACCTTAAGAGCCTTGATGGCACAGCAGTCTAAAGTGCTGTTAAGTAGCACCAGCTGCCTGCAATTACTGCATGTTCAAATCTCACCAGGCTCAAGGCTGACTCAGCCTTCCATCCTTTTGAGGTAGGTAAAATGAGGACCCGGATTGTGGGGGCAATAAACTGACTTTGTATAAAAAAAAGAACACTGCTTAGGGGCCCCCGAAAGCCGGACTAGGCAGGTATATGAAGACTATTGCTTAACACATTATAAGCAGCCCTGAGTCTCTGGAGAAGGGCAGCATATAAATCGAACAAACAAACAAACAAACAAACAAACAAACAAATAAATAAATACCTATGCCAGGAAATCAATTCATGAACCTCAGATTTAGATTAATATATACAATGCAGTAACTTTATTCACTGATACTAATTGGTTCTATGAAGGATACTAATTGGTTCTATTTAGAAACTATCAGAATGGTATATATAGCCTATCTCTAGTTTTCAGATCAGAGAGATACTGATATTGCATTATACCATATATGGTGTTTCACATGACATCCATCATCTCACTGAAAAGAATAGTCTGAGTCAAGATTTCTGATTCTAAGTTCAATTTCTAATTATAAAATCATAGACTCCTAGAATTAAATTAGTGATCTAAATTAGTTAGATCACTAATTCCCTCTCAGTGCATAGCAATAAAACCAAATGATCCATCCTTCCAAGGTTGGTAAAATAAAGAGCCAGATTTTGGGGGAAATATGCTGACTCTGTAAATTGCTTAGAGAGATCTATAACTATGAACTGGCATATAAATCCTAGTGCTAGTGCTATTTTCTTTAAAAACTTGTTTTGATTTCCCATTCTAGCATAAAACTCCATGTTTTCCTGATGAACTCCTATCCAAATATTATTAAGGCCAATTCTGGTTAGCTTAATTCTGAGGTCAACAAAATTGACTAGATACCACTAAGAGATCTAAGTAAAGCCTATTAGGTAACAAGTGTGGGAAGATTCAATTCAAGATATGACTTTTTTTTTTTGATAATGGAAAATGCAATTTTGGGCTTGACAGAGCAACATTATAAACACATTATAAATTTCCTATACTCAAAACATTCAATTCAATTTGTTTAGATTATTCTGCAAATTTAGCCACTACAATTTGTAAAACAGGTAAATAATTTGTTTAAGTATAGCATGGATTAATGCAGAACTGTACAAGTTCTTTTAATGCCTCACTTGACATTTGAATAACACAGACTGGAATTTTCCTAGTAGTAGGTACGGCCAAATAAAAAATAAGTTTAATTTCATTTGATTTCCAGTTAAATGTAATTAAAATTAAATATAGTTCATTATTCAATCAAACATTTAATTATTTTCTTTTTGTGGCATATCAGAAATTATAATTATAATTAAACTACTATTTTATGAAGCAGCAATACTACCTACTAAATTTTAAAAGAGCATTTCTAAATATTTCCTCTTGCTTTTGACCAATTAATGATGCCTAATCATCCAGCATCAATCTGGGATCACCTCAGTGTTGGTTTAACTATATGCTCATGACACTGCTTAATTAAGCTCATAAAACTGGATATGCATTATACTTTATACAAAATTATGCCTTTAAATAAGAAATTACATATTAAGACAAGTTTATGAAAGCAAAACATCTTGTATAAATATAAAGCATTATGTAATCTACTGCCTTTGAATACATTTTGCTCTTCTTTAAATATTCAGCCACAGGATTCAACCTGTACTCAATTAAATTATATTTGCCAAAAAGTGTTTAAAAGTAAGATCTTCCAAGCACATAGCAAATATGTAACATAAGGATTTAGAATACTGGCTGCATAGCTTTCTGTTTTACAGCATATTTTTAATTGGATCTTCACAACTAAATTGTTCAAACTAAGAGTGGTGAATTGGATTGGTGGGGGGAAGCATTTTTTAAAAAAATTGATTTATATGCCGCCCTTCTCTGGAGACTCAGGATGTCTTACAATGCGTTAAGCAATAATTTTCTATAATTTCTCTAATTTTCTCTTTTCAAGTGATAGCTATTGTGTTCAGATATGGCAAAAGTCTTTTTTTTTTTACTTATCCACTTTTTGAAAAAAAAATCTGTATTTGTTCTAAGTGAACCCATTGTGTAACTATTTCATGTCAATAAAACATGACAAGGGTCATTTCCAATATTATATTGCAATTTAATTATTTTGGCCATGCTTTGTACTGATGAAAAGAACTGGAATTCAACAGGTTGTGAAAGGCCTCAGGATCTTCATCTCAGGATGAACTTGGAAATTCATTTTAATGATCTGTTTTTTATTATGTTAAATATATACATATATAGTTTTATAAAAGTCTGTATGAAATAGCTGACTACAAAGAATGTGCTTAAATTCATAGAATGTAGCTTACAGTATTTCAGTCAATACACTTTATGGGTTCTTAACCTCCATTCTTATATCACTTACAGCAGATTTTCAGTTTAGGGACAATGAAAAATAAGAGAAAGTAATTTATTAAATATTTTAACTGAATAGGATATTCAGGATATTTTTTCTGCTGCAGAAAAAAAAATCTATTTTTCTGTAATTAAACTGTTTATTTGTATGAACTACTGCCTCCAAATAATACATGTTATTCTTGACATAGTGGGTGAGCCAGATAACAAATGACTGTGAGTATTCCATAATTTTCAAGAAATATCTAAATTTTCAGATAGCTGACAAGTGTCTATACTTTCAACATATACACATGCACCATGGTCTTACAAATAAAATACCAGTTCAGTGACTGAATTATATTCTATGTTCTACAATATCGGATGTAAATTTTAAAAAGGTAATGTATCACTATAAATCTTTGCACCAGGGGTGAAATGTTCCCGGTTCGGACTGGCTCAGGCAAATAGGTAGCAATGGCGGCGGGCAGTTCGGAGAACCGGTAGCAAAAATCCCTGCCCCCGCCCCCCATGCCCAGCTGAGCCGCACAATCATCAGAGCCTTTTTTTTTCTTTTAAAAGGCTCTGACGATCCCAGCTGAGTTGCCTGCTAACAGGTAGCAAAAATCCCTCCCCCCACCCTCCAGCTTGCTTACCTTAGCTGCTGGGTGCAATGCCTGCCTTGCTTTGCTTGCTGTAAACCCTGCAATCCATTGCATCTGCAAGAAACTGAATCTCCCTGCCTAGAATCAAGCTTATCAGTGAGCAGCTCTATCTGCCTGCCTGCCTGCCTTCCTGCCTGCCTTGTACCAACCTTGTCTCCAACTTTGGCAAGGAAAGCCGGCTGGCTGAGGAATTCTGGGAGTTGAAGTCCACAAGTCTTAAAGTTGCCAAGGTTGGAGACCCCTGTTCTATTGGGTAAGTTTTCCCTCCTTTGGGAGCTTTAAAAAAATAGTTAATTGGGGGTTTTTTTAGTTGTTCTTTTTTTAGACCTAGCCATTTAAAGTTTAGGAAGTTTTAAATTTAGCTGCTTTTATATAAAAATAAATTAAAATAAAATAATATTTGTGCAGCTTTCTGAGATTTAGTGTGTTTCTGTAGTGTTTCACTCTAACTACACAAACACACAAAATCTCACAAAGCTGTATGTGGAATTTTGTGTGTCTAAAGTGTGAAAGTTGGTTTTTTGGGCTTTTTCTGGCTGTGTGAGGTTCCTGCTTGTTGCAGGGGCCATTTTGGGTCTAGCACAGCTGCTTTTACATTGTGGATGAGCCAGTTGTGTTGTGTTATGTTGTGTTGTGTCGTGTTGTGTTGTGTGTGTGTAAAGTGTGAAAGTTGGTTTTTTGGACTTTTTGTGCCTGTGTGAGGTTCCTGCTTGTTGTAGGGGCCATTTTGGGTCTAGCATAGCTGCTTTTACATTGTGGGTGAGTGAGTTGCGTTGTGTTGCATTTTGTAGGTTAAAAAGGGCAAAGAAGTGACATTGACTTGGCCACGCCCACCTGACCAACAAGCCACGCCCACCTAGTCACCTTGCCACCAAGCCCCACCCACTAATTCAGCCACGCCCACAGAACCTGTAGCAAAAATTTTTAGATTTCACCCCTGCTTTGCACTATTTCACAAATTAAACTAAACCAAATGACACAAACCACACCACAAAAAACATTTCAAACTACCATGAACTCTAAACCACAGTGGCTGTATTCCTACAAAACACTAAGACAAGCCTAGCACATTACATTATACTATTGGAAGAAAAATCCAGACCGATTCCAAGCTGGGAGAAAGACACTAGAAATAAAATGGAGGCTGGCCACAACGAAAGAAGTCTCTGTTTATTTAGTTGCCAGAAACGTTAGTGACAGAATCATGTTTAACAGATTAACAGCATTGGAAGGGACCTTATAGGTCATCTAGTCCAATCCCCTGCTCAAGCAGGAGACCCTACACCATTTCTGACAAATGGCAGTCCAATCTTTTCTTGAAAGTCTCAAGTGATGAAACTCCCACAACTTCTGAAGGCAAGCTGTTCCATTGGTTGATTATTCTCCATCAGAAAGTTCCTCCTAATTTCTAGTTTGAATCTCTCCTTGGTCAGCTTCCATCCATTATCCTTGTCTGGCCTTCAGGTGCTTTGGAAAACAGCTTGACCCCCTCCTCTCTGTGGCAGCCTCTCAAGTATTGGAAGACGGCTGTCATGTCTCCCCTGGTCCTTCTCTTCACTAGACTAGCCATACTCAGTTCATGTAACTGTTCTTCATATGTTTTAGTCTCCAGTCCCCTAATCATCCTGGTTGCTCTCCTCTGCACTTTTTCTAGAGTTTCAACATCTTTTTAATAGTGTGGTGACCAAAACTGGATGCTTCTGGGGTAAGTGGCCAGTTGGCTTGGTGAGTGGCTGGATTTTTATACAGTTTATAGTATTTTGTAATTTTGAGGTTTGCTTTGTGTGCTTTTATTATTTGATTGGTTTTACTTGTTTCGCAAAGGCTCATGATGGGTCTTAATTATTGGCTTCCCTTGGTCCTATAGGCATGTGTAATTGATTTTATCCTGTTATCTATTGCCTCTAACCTTCCTTTCTTAATGGATCAGCATTGTTTCCACTTTTCTCAATGACCGTGGTTACTCAAGTTCACGATTGCAAAATTGTTTCTTTTTCACACCCTGAGCTTACTAGTTGTTTGCCTGCAACTACTTTCTATTGGGGGGTGGGGGCGGAGATGGTGTTCTTTTACTTTTAGCAGCTTCCATATTTCTTTTCCTGGCTTTGAGTTTTATTCTTGCGATTTTGGGGCATCGTCAAAAGAACTGAGGGGTGCATTCTTACCACAATAGCTTAGCACAAAATGTGAACCCATTAACTATACATTGAGGATAGTTCTTATCATTTTTATTCTTTGCTCATATGTTACTTTTGTCATCATGGAGATGAATTATAGATTTGTGATTTATATATTTTTAAAAATGTAATCCTGGAAGCTGCCAACAATCCTGAAGATGTAATAGGACATAAATGAGAGGGACAGAGTGAAGAGAAAGAGTATTGCATGCTAGCTAGACAAATTAACTATATCCTGCTGATTTCTAGCATAGCTAGAAACAGGGCAAGGCAAGCAGGGCAAGGCAAGGCAGGCACAGAAAAGTTTCCAGATGTCAGTAACAGCTTGTGAGACTGGAAAAAGGCAATGCTTGTTCCCGACAAGTGCCTCCCCAACAGCGTCTCTTTCAATCTCATTCCCCAAGTGAGCCTTGTGAAGAGAGGTAGGGCACCCTCCTCCCAAGTCATCAGGTTGCCCTGCACTAATCCCATCTCCTCTCCATTCTCCATGCTCAGGGATCAGGGAGGGGAGATAATTGGTCATTGCCGGAGCTCCATCACTCCTCTGCTCCACTGCCTGCCCTCTCCTCCCCCCCCCCCCCCCCCCCCCCCCCCCCCCCCCCCCGGCTTGGTCATCCTGCGCCCTCTCTCCTTTGCTGGCAACTCTTCCCATCCTGAGGGACCTGGGACTGCTTTGTCCTGCTCCTCCGGTTGTTCCTTTGTCGGCCCTAGCTCCATCTTGTCCTCGTCCTCAGACCCAGGCTCCAATGGGGCCAGGACACATAGAATTAAAATCACATGAAGTATTAGTACCACTTTATAAAGCCTTAATAAAGCCACACCTGGAATACTGCATCCAGTTTTGGTCACCACATTACAAAAAAGATGTTGAGACTTTGGAAAAAGTGCAAAGAAGAGTAACTACCATAAGATGATTAAAGGTGTGGAGACTAAAACATATTGTCAGCCTCCACTCTTTCAATGCTTGCTTGTCGGCTGCCATGGTAATGGGGGAGGGGGAGCTAGGAAGTTGCTAGATGGGGAAACGTGCTGGAGGATGGGAGGACAGAGGAAACAAAAGTGAAACTTAGCTGCAGTCCTGTGCCTTTGAAGCTGCTATCGAGTCAATGGTCCTAACATTCCAGATTGATGACACTGCCAAACGTGTGATTCCACCTGACCTCTGGAGGACTTTTGGATTGGATGATTTACACTGGACAATTGGAAGGGGATGCTTGCTTTCCTTGGCTGCATTCAGTTCAATTTTAGTAAAAGTACCTTTATCTATGAAAATGGAATCAGGGTCATTCTTTCCTGAAATCTGAAAGGAGGCACGCCTGACATTAAGCAAGATCTCACTTTTACAGCCATCCCGGATAACTACTGAGGGGGCTGAAGCCAAATGATGTCTGATCAAGACAGTGATCAGGACCAAATGGGAGCTGCTGGCTCTACAATTTCTTCCCTCCACCCTGGGGGGAGGGGGAATTCAGAATGGATGACAAAATTACGACTGGGAGAGGAACCAGAGCGAGCAAGATGGTCGACTGGAGTGGGGAGGCTACCAGATTGGGGAAGGACCCCCCCAAGGAGTAACAAGTGCCAGACCCTGAAGGGGAGAATTGGCATGGATGCAAAAGCAGAAAGAAAGCCTCATGGTCACCCAGGCTATGCAACTTCTCAGAGATGCTGAAGACAGCCGCCGGGCCCGGGAGAGGTATGTTTACCCAACTGGGAAGGGAGGAGACCATCCCGGGGAAGACCCAGAGGTGGCTGCTTGTGGGGGAGAGGAAGAGCAAGCTGGGGAAGGAACATCTCAAGCCTCTGAATCTCAGGTGAGAGATGCAGCAGACCAGGGGCCCCCAGCATTGCAGGCTCCACCCCAGAGGCGAAGAAAGCCAAAAATCCCCCACCACCATCACCAGACAAGTTCGGAGAACTAAAAACCTTGGGATTTTTTTTAACCCAAGTGTGGAACCACATGCAGGACTGGGAGGAGGGCTGGGGATCGGTGGCAGAGTACACTTAAGAGTTCTGTGAGCTGTCCCCTTTCATGAGAAGGTGGTCAGAGGTGGCCCTACTAGAAAACTATAAAGATGGATTGAATGAGGGCATTTACAAAGATTGCAGAGCAGGGGGGGGGTCCCCGAAGATCTGCAGAGCTGGTACGTGGTAGCAACGCATGTAGAGATTGACCTGGCCCAAAGCCAGATCTGTGGTGGCTGCGCCTGGATCAGTCATCCTCCTCTTTCCATAAGGGGGCACCAAAGACAGCAGTGGGGAAGACAGAGCCCAAACCCAAGCCAAAATCCTTCGCATGTTTCAAATGTGGAAAGGAAGGACACCGAACGGCGAAGTGTTTCTCCAAGCCAGTGCCAAAATCAACTGGCCACGGAGGGAAGAAGGCTGACAAAATGCCCGCAAAAGCCCGCTAGCCCGCCCTGAAAGGAGAAGTCATTGAGTTCGCTCCCCGAAAACAGGGTGAGTTCGGAACTCCGACCATCGCGGACGACAGCGAGACTGACACCGAGTCCGACGACGATGACCTGGTGAGTCATAATGGAGGCCCCATGATCATCCCTGTAGAATTAAGGGTGCCATCCACTGGGGCTCATGGGCAGATGCCAGCCCTCCTAGACCCTGGATGCACTAGGTGCATAATCAGCCCAAAAGTGGTGGAAAAGATGGGCCTAAGACTAAAAACATTGAGAAGGCCCATTGCTTTCTGTCAGCTAGACGGATCCATGGAAACCAGGAAAAGACAGGAAAGAACCCCTTTCGGAGGACGGAAGGGAATACAAGGAGGTGGAAACAGCAATAGACCACATAGAGGAGGAGGAGAAAATTCCAAAGGAATATTGGGACCTCTGGGAGATTTTCAGCGAAAAGGCCTCAGATGTGTTACCTCCCCGTAGACCAACGGACTGTACCATTGAAATACTTCCTGGAGTGAAGCTCCCTAAGCCAAAAATTTACCCCATGACCCCTCGGGAGCTGGAGGAACTATGGAACTTTATTGACAAAAACCTAGAATGGGGTTTTATCCAACCAGCCAGGCCAAGGGTGGCAGCACCAGTACTGTTCTGGGAGAAGAAAGATGGGTCCTTTCACCTAGTTGTTGACTACAAAAACCTGCCTGCCATTTGAGTAGAAAATGTCTTCCCCCTGCTGCTTATGAAGAACATGCTGTTTCCACCTCCTCGTATTCCCCTCCGTCCTCCGAAAGGGGTTCTTTCCTGTCTTTTTCTGGTTTCTCGGAGTGAATACGCAAAATTCCCATCCTCCAATTAACACGCGGGTTCCATTTACGGAGCCAAAGTAATCCAAGTATAAAGGGCCGCTCCATGCCAGGGGCCACAATGAAACTAAGAGTCTCTAGATGATCCCCCAACTGCATCTCGATGGATTCAGTCACAAAACTGCCCACCTAGGCAAGGGGGAAATCTTCACCAAGCTTGACTTACAAGAGGCTTACTACAGAGTTCGAATTAAGGAGATGAATGGAAAATGGCTTTTAACTGCCTGCTGGGATGTTTCCAGTTTAGAGTGCTTCCTTTTGGACTACAACGAGCCCCTGCTGTGTTCATGCAATTAATCAATGAAGTACTGCATGAACACTTATACAAAGGGGTGCTGGTCTACTTGGATGACATTCTTATCTATACCGAGAACATGGACAACCATGTGAAATTGGTGAGGACTGTCCTGAAAAAACTCAGGGCTGCTGAACTCTCAAAGTGTGAATTCCACCAAGACAAAATTGACTATCTCAGATACCACATCTCCCATGAGGGAATAGAGATGGATCCGGAAAAGGTCCAGGTGGTGTTGGAATGGACCCCACCATGCACCTGCAAACAACTACAGAGCTTCCTGGGATTTGCTAACTTCTATAGACAGTTTATCCCCTCATTTGCCAAAATCGCTCTGCCGATTACCAATCTTTTGAAGACAAAAGGAGAAGTAAATCCAAAGCCCTCCTGACCCCTCGAATGGACTATGGACTGTCAGGTGGCATTTGAGAAACTAAAACGCTTGTCTGCTGCTGAATCAGTCCTTAAGCATCCCAACATGGAAAAACCGTTTGTTGTACAGGCTGATGCCAGCGATGTAGCAATAGGAGCAGTACTTCTGCAAATGAATGCAGATGGAAAGCTGCAACCCTGTGCTTATACTTCCCATAAACTAACCGAGACCGAGAGGAGATGGGCCATATGGGAGGAGGCTTTCGCGGTGTGTTGGGCCTTGTTAACGTGGAGGCAATTCCTTGAAGGGGCTAAGCACCCTTTGAGGTGTGGACTGACCACAAGAACTTGGAAGCTTTGAAAACGTCACATAAACTATCCCCAAAGCAAGTCCGTTGGGCTCAGCATTTCAAACGTTTTAAATTTTCTCTGCATTATTTTCCTGGAGGGAAGAACTTTATGGCAGATGCACTTTCCAGATTTCCGCAATACAACAGTGCTAGAGAGGAAGTGATTTGGCCAATCATCCCCTCAACTCAGCTGGCAGCACGAGGGACTACTCGAGCGCAGGCTAAGGCAGATCCAGCTTTATCAGGCGACTTGTCTAAGCGACTACAAGAAGCTCTAAAGACTGACTAGT
Source organism: Ptyas mucosa (assembly GCA_012654045.1). NCBI lineage: Eukaryota > Metazoa > Chordata > Lepidosauria > Squamata > Colubridae > Ptyas > Ptyas mucosa. The sequence goes on along the minus strand of WNWU01013765.1, from coordinate 3,806,165 downwards.
GGTTTCAAGCCCACTCAAATGAGTGTACACTGCGCGATGATCTGGCTTGGGTGGGAGCCAAGTTATATGTTCCCGCCAGTCTGAGAGCAACGATCTTACAGCACGCTCATGATGCCAAAGTTGCTGGACATTTCGGATTTGTCAAAACGCTACATTTAGTCAAAAGAAAGTTCTGGTGACCCGCACTCAGGAAAGACATAGAGGCATACGTAGTTAGCTGCCCTGTGTATGCCTCGGCCAAGAGACCTCTGGGGAAACTGCCTGGATTACTTCAAAGCGTTGCCAGGCCAGATGCCCCTTGGAGACAGATCTCCATGGATTTTATTGTGGAATTGCCCGAAAGTGGGGGAGCACAGTTATTTGGGTGGTCACTGATTTGTTTTCCAAACAAGTGCATTTTATCTCATGTCCCAAGATTCCTTCTGCAAAAACACTTCTGAAAATGTTTGTCCAACATGTGTACAGGTTACACGGTGCCCCAAAGCAAATAATCTCTGATAGGGGTGTCCAATTTACCTCCCATTTCTGGAAAGAGTTCCTAGCTCTAATAGGCTCTTTTGAAGGGGGGCCGAATGTCAGCCTCCGCTCTTTCAATGCTTGCTTATCAGCTGCCATGGTAATGGGGGAGGGGGAGCTAGGAAGTTGCTAGACAGGGAATCATGCTGGAGGATGGGAGGACAGGGGAAACGAAAGCGAAACTTACTGCAGTCCTGTGCCTTTGAAGCTGCTATCAAGTCAACGGTCCTGACATTCCAGATTGATGACACTGCCAAACGTGTGATTCCACCTGACCTCTGGAGGACCTTTGGATTGGATGATTTACGCTGGACAATTGGGAGGGGATGCTTTCTATATGTGATTTTTGCACCTGTTGCCTCAGACCTTCCTTTCCTTGGCTGCATTCAGTTCAATTTTAGTAAAAGTACCTTTATCTATGAAAATGGAGTCAGGGTCATTCTTTCCTGAAATCTGAAAGGAGGCACGCCTGACACATATGAAGAATGGTTGCAGGTTTTGGGTTTGGCTAGCCTAGAGCAAAGAAAGACCCTAGGCACATGATAGTAATAGCACTTAGCTCTTAGATTTATATACAACTTCACAGTGCTTTACAGCCCTCTTTAAGTGGTTTACAGAGTCAGCCTATTGTCCCCAACCAGTGGTGGGATTCAGATAATTTAACAACTGGTTCACCGAGGGTCAAGTTGGTCATCATGAAAGGCGTGGCCCATCCCGTCCTCCATCTCCACCGCACATGTGGGACAAATCTCCTGTGATGGCCAACCTGGCCCTGGGCGAACCGGTTGTTAAATTAAATCCCCCCCCGTCCACTTTCAAAGTGGATCCTGGGTGCTCATTTGCCCATTTCTCTATTGCAGTGCAGTGTAACACCATGGAGCTTGCCCCATCCACCACCACCCAGATGCCCTTGCTTCCCCTAAGAAAGGTGGTCAAAGAAAGACCACCTTTTACGGCTGAATGCCGTAATTAAACCATGACTTCCTAAGATGACACTCTGTCACTGGATAAAGCAAGGAGGGTGACTCAAGGCAACGAGCACTTCCAGCCCCAACAAAGTGAAAGAAGAAGAAACATGAGAGCAGTGCCCTCCCACATCCCTTTTCCACCCCAGTGTGCTTCTCCTAAAGGCCTATGGTTTGACACACCCGCCTGCTCTGTCTCTTTCTTTTTTCTTTTTTTTATTGAAAAGTTTTACAAAACAAAAATTATAAAAATTTTCTCTTAAGTTTTGTGCTTGCATAAATTTAACATTTCTAGGTATATAGGTATTTTATAATTTAACTTATATTGATACTTTTTCCACACCCTCAACAAAGCATTTCTAAGTATGTGACCTTTAAACACCTTGTCCACTTTTTTTCATATAACAAATAAGCATGCCATCCATATAACAGATCATAACTTCTATATTTAAAATTCTCTCTTCAGTTAAATTAAACCAATCACTAATTTGTAATAAAACAACTGCTTCATACTACAATTTTAAATTAGGCATTTTAAGACCTCCTCTCTCACGTACATCCTGTATAATTTTCAGTTTTATTCTTGGTTTTTTACCATTCCAGATAAAGGTATTAACCCCTTTCTGCCTTCCCAATAATGATAATTGTAACTTTTTCCAAGTTTCCATTTCTTTCTGCACCTTTTGCCAAAGAACTTCATAATTGCTTTTAAAAAGTTTCGTATTTGAGGCTGCAATATATACTCCTAAGTATTTAACCTTTTTAACTATTTCAAACCCCATTATTCTTCCTAGATCTTCTCATTGAGATGTAGATATATTTTTAGTTATTACCTTTGTCTTGTGTTGATTAAATCCAGATACCTTACCATATTGTCCTATATGTCCAGCATATATGGAGCCGATTCTATAGGTTGAGCTATAGTAACAACCAAGTCATCTGCAAACGCTCTTAGTCTATAGTCTTGCTGTCTAATTACAATTCCCTTTATTTTATTTGAATCTCGTATCTTGTTCAGCAAAACTTTTAAAGTTAAGATAAACAACAATGGAGACAAGGGACAACCCTGCCTTGTTCCCTTCTCAATTTTAAAAGCATCAGTTAGGCCTCCATTAACTATTATTTGTGCCATTTGTTCCTGGTATATTGCTCTAATTGATTGTATGAAGTATTCTCCAAAATACATTTTTTCTATTATCTTAAACAAAAATTGCCAATTCAATCGATCAAATGCCTTCTCTGCATCCAAAAATACAAACACTGCAGGGACTTGGTTCTTCTTTTCCAAATACTCCAGTAGATTTACAACTTTAACGTTATATTTCATTTGTCTCCCTTTTATTTTTTTATTTTATTTTATTTTTTTTAATTTATTTTTATTTTTATTTATTTATATGCCGCCCTTCTCCGGAGACTCAGGGTGGCTTACAATGTGTTAAGCAATAGCCTTCATACTTTTTGTATATTTATACAAAGTCAGCTTATTGCCCCCACAAACCGGGTCCTCATTTTACCCACCTTAGAAAGGATGGAAGGCTGAGTCAACCTTGAGCCTGGTGAGATTAGAACTCACAGTAATTGCAGGCAGCTGGATGTTAAATGCTGCCTTAATAGGAGGCATTAGCCTGCTACACCACTCAGGCTCTATAACCCCTGATTGATCATTATGAACTGTTTGTTGCATAACTGGCATTAATCTATTTGCTAATATCTTAGGAAAAATTTTATAATCAGTATTCAGCAGTGATATTGGCCTGAAATTTTCAGGTTTAATACAATTTTGATCTTCCTTTGGTATCAATGAAATAAAAGCTCTTCTCCAGGAGGGTGGGACTCCTCCACCTGATTGAATTTTACAAAATAAAGCTCTAAGTGGTTCTACCATTTTCAATTGTAAATTCTTGTAATAGACAGCTGTCAGTCCATCTGTTCCCGGAGCTTTACCTGTTTTTAGCTGTTTAATTGCTGCAATAATCTCCTCGGAAGTTATTGGCTGGTTCAAACCCTCCCTCTGTTCTAACGTTAATTCAGGAATATTCTCTCCCTTTAAGTATCTGTCTATATCTGTACCTTGAATTGAATTACTAGCATACAACCTTGTATAAAATTCTAGAAAAGCTTTTTTAATCATATCCTGTTGATAAACTTCCTTACCTCTAAATTCTATCTTATCAATAACTCGTGATTTTTGTTTTTTCCTCAGCATATAGGCCAACCATCTGCCTGGTTTATTAGAATTGCAAAATGTATTATGTTTAGCATATTGTAAACTAGTTGCCACTTGATCAGCCATGAGCATAGCTCTCGTAGTATGTTTATTGTTTCTTTTACTTTCTTGTCTCCTGGATTAATTATAAGTAATTGTTCTTTCTTTTATATTTCCTCCTCAATCTCTTTCCGCTTCTTTTGTTGTTTTAATCTATATTATTCATGTGTATTAAAGTTCCCCTCATATAAGCCTTACTTGCATCCCATACCATTTCCATAGAAGTACCCTTATACATATTAATAGCAAAAAATTCTTTCATTTGTTTTTTAAGCTCATTCACATTTTCTTCATATGTAAATAAATTTTCATTTAATCTCCAAGACCTCCTTTCTCCCCTTTCCTGTTCCAATTCCACCCAAACCGGGCTATGATCAGTTAAGGTTCTTGAACATATCTTCACCTTCTTCACCCTAGAAAGGAAATCATTTGTAATTAGTATAAAATCAATCCTGGAAAAAGATTGATGTCTATCAGAAAAAAAAGTAAAGTCTCTGTCCTCAGCATTTCGTACTCTCCAAATATATCTCAATTCCATGTCTTCCATCATATCAAAAAAAGATTTAGGCAATTTTGCTCATGTTGAAATCTTTGACAGACTTCTTTTGTCTTTCTGTGTGTCTATTACTCCATTCCAGTCACCCATCAATATAAGAGTTTTATAGTCCCATTGTAGTATTTTGGTATGTAAAAATTTATAAAATTTGTCCTGTTGCTGGTTGGGAGCATATATTCCAATTAAAAGCATTTTTCCATTCTGAGTTAATAGTTCAATCACGATATATCTGCCTTGGGCATCTGCCTCAATTAAATTAGCTGAGATTCCCTTCTTTACATATATAACTACACCATTCTTCTTTTCTGATGTTGATGCCACAAAATGTGTACCTAATCTTGAATTTATCAGATATTTTTGATCTGATAATCTAATATGTGTTTCTTACAGACAAATAACATCATTCTTAAATTGTTTCAAGTAATGAAATATTTTCTTTCTTTTTTGTGGTGAATTTAAACCATTAACATTCCAGGATAAGAATTTAGTTGCCATTTTTGGCCCCTCAAAGCTTCATGAGCATATGCTGAACATCCTCCTCAATCTTGCTCTTCAGCCTAGTTCCTCCCACTGCTTCTGTTTTTTGGACTTCTTGAGATAAGACTTGAGATTGCTGCTCCTTTAATTGTTGTTCTTGAAGTTTATAAGTTGCTCGTGTCAATCATTGTTCTCTTGGTTCCTCTATCTTTTTGGGTAGTTCAGAGGTTGGTGGTAGACCCCCAAATTGCACCAAATCTTCCTCCTTAGCAGTTCCTCCAGCTGCGGCTTCAGCATAGGTTTGAATCTGCTTTCCATCTTTCTCCTGTTGTAACATCTCCTTTTTTTTTCTACCCCCACCCCCCACCCCGGTGAGGGTGGGTATCCAGCCTTTAATACGTTAACATAAAAATCTTTTGCCTTCCAAGGTGTGTTTAAGCGATATCTTTCTCCACCATAATTCACTATTAGACCAGTTGGGACATCCCATCTGTATTGAACTTGTCAATTTCTCAATTCATTTATCAAAAATCCAAAGTCCTTTCTGTCTCTTAACATCTTGGGAGGAATCTCTTTCAAGACCACCAATTCTTGTCCATCCACTTGAACCTTGTTGTTGTAGGAAGCTTGTAGAATGTCATTTCTAATCCTTCTGGTTGTAAAGTAAATCACCACATCTCTTGGCAGCTGCCTTTGTCTCGCCACCCAGGAATTGACCCTGTAAATTTTGTCAATTTGAATTGCTACATCTTCTGGTCTTTCTTTAATTATCGCTGCCAAGGCTTCAGCACAGATAGCCCTTAAATTTTCACAAGTATTTTCTTTTAATCCTCTCAATCTCAGAGCAAATTCCATGGATCTATATTGTAACATAACCATGTCATCATTCTTTCTCTGTTTTGGTCGCAATTTCTCCTAATTTATTTTCCAGGTTCAAATTAGCTTCATTGATTTCTTCTACTCTCTCCTCCAGCTGAACAAGGTGTTTTGCCAATCCTAGAATAATAACTTCTCTTATTTCATTATGCTTCTCCTCCACAACATCTTTAATTGCTTTTATATCTGCTGCAAATTCTTTGAGTTTCCCATCTATAATTACTGTTTGATCATTCATAGCTGCAGTTTGATTATTCATGGCTTCTTTTATAAATTCTTTAAGATCTTTTAGAGAAGCATCCTGGCTCTGTGGTTCCACCAGAAGTTGTACTTTCTGTGTCACTACTGACACTATTGGAGAGCCTCCTCCACTCTTAGAAGCAACTGACTTAACTTGTTTAGAAGCCATCTTATATTAGAAAAATCTTTTATCCTTTAGCAACCACAAAGTCTCTTAAACAGTTTTCAGACAGTTTTCAGTAGTAAGAATAGTTTATAATTTATCAGGCAAAATAGTCCTTCTCCCACCTCTTCCAAACTCTCAGTCCAGCAGGTTAATCACACTCAGAGCATAAACTCAAAAAACACTTTCATTTCTGACTTTCACTTTCACGCCCACAACAAAGGCGCCATCTTCCAGCCTCCAACTCAAAGAGATACAGTTTGAAACATTGTAAACTCAGAGCTAAGCATTGATAGTTGCAAGTTGCTTGTTCTCCTGCTTCTGTTCTGTCTGCTCTTGGGATCAGTCAATCAATCACTTTAACAGCAGAGTTGGTCGCGATGTCTGGATCTGTTTAAACAGAGTCGTCCCAGATCCGGAGCTTCAGTGGGCTAAGCAGGGAGCTCTCACTCTCCAAGCCCCTGGAATTAATCCAGGGACTTTTGGGGAGCTCTACCCACACCAACCGGCTCGCCTCTCTTTCTTCTCCCGAAGGAGAGATTTCCAAGCCACCAAACAGCCGATTAGCGCTGTTTGAGCGGCTTTAACGCGATTGCGGGGCTGGCGGTCCACTAAGACCGTCCGCAATGCCTGCGGTGCCAACCGGAAGTCCCCTGCTCTGCCTCTTTCGATGGTGCCCCTTCCATGCCCGTGTTCAGGGAGGGAGGGAGCGATGGAAGAAGTGGCCATCTTGGGCTCCTTCACTGGGGCTGTGCATGTGTGAGTGGGGAGAGAGGAGGAAAGCCAAGGGTGGGGTAAGGGAGTGACTTGCTCCTTTGCAGAAATGGTGCCTTCAGTCCCCCAGAGTGGAAGGAGGAGAAAGGGTGGGGGAGGGAGGGAGGGATAGAGAGAGGCCCGTGGGGTTGTCAGCATCTTTCCTCAGTGGCATCTCAAACCCATGGAGGATGGCAGGGTGGCTGCTGGCCTGCATGGTGGACTGTGGCACTTGGTGAGCCAAGAGAGAGAGAGATGGGGGGGGGAATGGATGAATGGGTGACTGGGCATGTGGTTGACAGTTGGCTTCCAGCACCAGAGAGGGAAGCAGCAGGGCTGCCACTGCCTTTCATTGGGACACTTGGAGCAAGATGGAGCTCCTCTTGTCATCTCCTCCCCCCCCCCTTGCTGGGCATGGCAGGACTTCCTGCCCCTCACTTAGCCGCCTGCACCCCTTTATTGATGCAATTTGGGGGGTGGCAGGTGGGGAGGAGTGCGGGGGAGGAAGGCTATTCAGCTGGTTCGCCGAATTCCACAAAAATTTAGCTACCAGTTCTACTGAACCAATGTGAACTGGCTGAATCCCACCACTGCACCCATCAATCTGGGTCCTCATGATAGAAGTATTGCAGTATTTCAGAGGTTGCCACAAAGAGGAGGGGGTTAACTCAGGGGTGAAATCCAGCAGGTTCTGTCAGGTTCTGGAGAACCGGTAGCAGAAATTTTGAACAGTTCGGAGAACCAGTAGCAGAAATTTTGAGTAGTTCAGAGAACCAGCAAATGGCCCCAGAGTGGGGTGGGAATGAAGATTTTGCAATATCCTTCCCCCAGGAGTGGGGTGGGAATGGGGATTTCGCAGTATCCTTCCCCTGCCATGCCCACCAAGCCATGCCCACCAAGCCACGCCCACCAAGCCACGCCCACAGAACCGGTAGTAAAAAAAAATTGGATTTCACCACTGGGTCAACTTATTTTCCAAAGCACCAGAAGGCAAGAGAAAAAACAATGGATGGAAACTAATCAAGGAGAGAAGCAACCTGGAATTAAGGAGAAACTTCCTAACAATCAGGACAATGAACCAATGGAACAGTTTGCCATTAGAAATTGTGGGTGCTTCATCACTGGAGGTTTTTAAGAAAAGATTGGACAGTCCCTTGTTTGAAATGGTATAGGCTTGAACAGGGGGTTAGACTAAAGAACCTCCAAAATCCCTTCCAGCTCTATTCTGATTGATTGACTACCTGTAAATGATCCAATACATTAATTCATTTTTATATTGTTCAGTATAAATTGTACCATATTTCTATTATATTAGTTTTTCAGATTTTAGTCCTTTTCTTAACATGGATCAATATCTAATCTTATGTATCAGGGCATCATTTTTGGTCTCAACACACATTTGTGTTCCCTCCAACATCATAGCACCATTTCAGAATTGTCTTTCATTAGTCTAAATAGACATAAAACAAAGATTTAAAGTAATTTTCTATATTTGGTGTTATACTCTCCATGTCCCTGTGCACAAGTGCTACTAGCTGATAGATATCATTGTATCCAATTACAACTACATTAAAGTCTGAATATCATCTTAGAAAAGGGAGGAGGGAAAGTAGAAAAACAATTTTCTGGTCTTGATTGAGCAAGGAGGACATCTAAGAAAGCTCCAGATTCACACACAACCCTGGGCCTTAGAACAGTAGATAAATGGCTTTAAGTTTTAACATTCAATATAATTCAATATAATAGCTCAACTTTGTATAGTCTGAGACATGTTTTAAACCATGACTACTTCATACTCTAGTTCTTTCTGTGAAGCTTTCTGAGTTATTTTATACTCAGCTGTACCCTTAGCACCAACACTGGTTTGACCTATTAATTTTAGTTATTGGTAGGAATCTGGTTATTTTTAACCTGGAGAAACTCTCTCACTGTGTGCATATGTAAGAAACAAAACATTAGCCTAGTAAAAGCTAGATGTAATAAATTTATATCAGTAAGTTTAATAGCTCTCTTCTCTATGAGTGTCAGACTCTTGACAGCTGACTCAACTAAAAGTAATTCTGACAGGGAAGATCCTAACTGACTTCCTTAACAAGATTTATTGAAAAAAAGAAATAAAGTTACAAGAATTTTAGTAATTGTTTCTTTCCAACTTATCTTTCAGTAATTGTGGCAGAGACTTTCTCATTTTTATTGTAATACCTTTCTTGTAAATTGGTCAGAAGAAAATTCTTTTTCACTAAAAATGGAGAAGTCTATAGGAGAATGCTTAGAAAATCATCTACACATCTTAATTCCAGTGTGGCATACTTATCTTCAAGAGAGTGTCTCATTTGGCATCCTCACACTAAACCAGGCATATGAAAGAGGCAGAAATCTCACATCCTGTGTGACTTTCTAATGAAGCAAAGCTACGAGAGGAAAAAAAGAAAGTAAATCTGTAGTGCTACCTCTTTGTGCTGCAAAGTATAGATAGGGAAATCAGCCTGTTTTCCCTTCTGTTTGGGGAAATAGAACAATCTCATGAGAGATAAGTACAATCAAAACATGTTTTAAAAGGAGAAAAAAGAGGATATAAAATGACTTTTTAGCTTTAGGTAGTCACTACCAAATATTCAGTGGCAAAGGAAAAACAAAGTTCAAATCTAAGATAGCAACTTAAAGGATTTTGCATTGTAGCTCTGGCAGCCTAATAGATGATGCTGATTTCCTCTTTTTAGAAGCTGTAAAAAAATTCTCCACTGCAGAAACATCTCTGTCTACCTATCTATTCTACCTATCTTTCAAAGATATTCGTTGTTCTGAAGCAGAGAAGACTAATCATGATTAATCATGGGCTTGGTCTCCAGATATCTGAGGATTCAAGTCAGTTAATTGGAGACTGCAAGAGAGATGAAAGAGCAGTAATTGGTCTTCTATGCATACCTTCCTCTTATCAATGTTTTAAAAAGGCTAACTATTTTTCCCCTCTGGTAGAAAGGAGAAGGTATGAGGATAATTTCTCTGCATAAGGATCTGCAACCACATCTCAAAATTTATGATGGGAATGTGTAAGAAAATACAGACTGTGCTGGTTGTTAGTGATTCCCTACAAATTGTGTGTGTTGAATTAGTCAATAGACTTTGACCACTTCTGGTTGGTGCAACAATTATAACCAGTTCTCTCTCTCTCTTTTTTTTTTATTGAAAAAGTTTTATACAACAAATATTTTCACCCTCCATCCCCCCTCCCCTTCCCACCCAACCTCCCCTGAACCCTCCACTCCCCTCCACCCACCCACCCACACCTCGACTTCCCAGAGCAAAATACAGGGTATTGCATATAACAATCACAATCTAAATTATCCTAACTTCAACTATATTAACAAATCCCCCATAGAACCATAACCCCGCTAAAGATAAAATTATAACCAGTTCTCATAGTCAGTGAGAACTACTATGATTGGCTCTCCATAGGACTATCCTTAAAGAACAACCTACCCCAAATGCTTGGGTACTAACAGAAGTATTCCAATGCTATTATATAATTACAGAAGCTGCATTGTTTGTTTGTTTTCAGGTGCAATTCAAGATATTAGCAATAACTCCTGCGGATACGACTGTCCGTGAGATCATCTATTCCAAGTAGAATCTGCCTGCATATAATGTGCTGGCAGAGACAGCATGCTTAATGGACCTATTCCCTGCAAGGTGCCATTGGAGGAGGCTTGGAGGTAAGCAATGTGCAGTCGGTTGTGGAATCAATTACCAAATAAAATCCTCTCCAACATCACCTTGGCTCCTTAATTATAACAACTGAGTTATTAAAGCTGCCTTTCTTATAGTAGTTGCTTCAAACTTCTGCTTCAACAATATTTGAGAGAACTGTAGTGTTAGTCTAATTCCAAAGTCAGTGAATTTATTATGTTTAATATTCTTTATTATGGACAGACGGTACAGTTTGGTATTTTGTTTTAAAGGACAAGGTACAATTATATTTTTTAAAAGAAACAATTCCTTCATGGTCAGTTGCAAGAAATGTAGATTATTGACATTTTTAAAGAGAAGTGTTATTTTCCTACCAGAATAAAATGATCCTAATGTTCCCCCTTTTCCAAAAAGCCCTGGCAGATTTTCCCCAGTCAGGGTAAGGCTTGTCCTGAAGCATCATATCGGTCACCTGAAGTGAAGAGACAGAGAGATAAACTATGTAGTTCAGTTTAAGGAGAAAAAAAAAAATCTGCATTATGCTTGAGGGGGAAAAAAATCCTGCTGGAATATGATATGGTAGAGGAGGTGGTCAAAAATTCAATGATAGCATGGGCAAAAAACATTGGACACAACATAAATTTAAACGAATGGGATACAATCTGGAACAGCAACCTTAAAATGACCAGGGCGGTAGCCTACAAGGAAAATCAATATAAGATGCTTTATAAGTGGCATCTAGCCCCCACCAGGATCACCAAAATCTATCCCAATATGAGCCCAAACTGCTGGAAATGCAGTCACCATCAAGGCACCTTCTACCATTGTTGGTGCACTTGCCCCAAAGCGAAAAAATTTTGGAAAATGATTTGGAAATGGATCTCGGAAATGATAGAAAAAAAACATAAATTTTGAACCAGAAACTTTTTTCCTGGGAATCCTGAAAAAAGAATATGAGAAGAAAAAGAGGTATCTAATCATACACATAATAATAGCGGCAAGAATAATGTATGCTCAGTATTGGAAAAAGGAAAAACTACCACCGGAAGAACATGTAATCAACAAGATATTAGAGTGCGCTGAAATGAATAAGCTAACACTTGAGATTAACGAAAGAGAGAATACGGAATACTATACTGTGGGAAATGTGGTATAAGTGGATGGAGAAAAGATATAAAATGTATAATATAAGGGGCACAGGAATAATCAGTAATGATTAAACAATTGAGCATTATTATTTGTATTATTTAAACTATAAGTAATGCAAAGACATAATATTATGTAAACAATATGGAAATAATGTATATATAACTATCAACACCACAGAACTGAAAAATGTTGATTGTATTATCACAATTAAAAAACCAATAAAAAAATAAAAAAATAAAAAAAAATCCTCATGTACATATGTGTACAGAAAAGCCATGTGCTTATTCTTGGTCTAGAATACATGACATGCATGATCCCCACAGACGACTGTCCTCACATTTTACATTTTGTGCCCTATCTTTTCACCGTGGTGAAGAGTAGTAGTTGTGAAATGAGTGACACAGTTGTTAAGAATGCTGCAACTGGCATAAATGTGAGGATAGTCATAAGTGCGAGGACCGGTCAAAAATGCGAGGACCTGTCAGAAATCACTTTTTTCAGCCCTCTGGGTAATCCCTATGTGCATATGGACTACTCAGAGAGCTGAAAAAGTTATTTTTGACAGGTCCTCACACTTTTGACCAATCCTTGCACTTATGACTGTCCTCACATTTTACATTTTGTGCCCTATCTTCTCACCGTGGTGAAGAGAACTAGTTGTGAAATGACTGACAAGGTTGTTAAGAATGCTGCAATGGGCAGAAATGTGAGGATGGTCATAAGTGTGAGGACTAGTCAAAAGTGTGAGAACCAGTCAGAAATGTTTTTTTTCAGCCCTCTGAGTAGTCCCTATGCACATAGCCACACCCATCCTGTCACATGACCAGCTAGCCATGCCTACCCAGTCACATGACCACCAAGACACCCCCCCCAACTAAGCCATGCCCACAGAACCGGTTGTTAAAAAAATTGAATCCTACCACTGCATATGCCTCACTGAAAAATATGACATTGCATCTCTCTCTCTCTCTCTCTCCCCCTCCCTCCCTCCCTCTGTCTCCCTCTCTCTCCCCTATCCCACTTCCACCATTGGCTTTGGGGTCTCCATAATCCCCACTAAAACCTTTCTTAAAATTCTTCAACATGCATTGAAGAAGTGTTCAGGGAACACTTCCTCTGCCACCCATTTTCTAAGACACTGCCATTGACCTGTGGAGCCGGACATTCCAACAGTCACCAACAGGAACTGCAATGGCTTAACCACCCACACAGTTCTAGAGTCTCATTAGGACATGCCAGTTCCATTAGGAAGGGACATTCCTGGACCCAGGGAGGTGATCAGGCCCCCTCTTCCACTCTCAAGGAGTGGGCCTACAATTCCCACAATACTTGCCTGCAGGTGTCTTCTCTTTTCCTTTTTTTCTTCTCAGCCGGTGTTTTATCTATTATCTTTTCTTGATCTCATTTAGTTCTTGGATTGGTAGAGCCACCAAGTACCCCAGAGGGGCCGCCTGCCTCCTCCCAGAGAAAACTCTCTGTGGCGCCTGAAGGTTGGGCGAAAGGGCCTCAATTGGGCATCGGCTGGTCTGTTCCATCCTCAGCGAAATATCGCTCTGACTCCTCCTGCCTGGCTTGCCATAATTGTGGTAGAAATCAAAGGAGTCAGATTTCGAGTTCGAGAAAAGCTTTAATTGGCCAATGGTTCAGACAGAAAGTTAACCATCTCTCATCTGAACAATGTTCTCATAAAGGGCCTTGGTAGTACAGTGGTCTAAAGCACCCTATTATTAACACCAGCTTCCTGCAATTATTGCAGGTTCGAATCTCACCAGGCTCAAGGTTGACTCAGCCTTCCATCCTTTCTAAGGTAGGTAATTTGAGGACCCAGTTTGTGGGGGCAATAAGCTGACTTTGTATAATATACAAAAAGTATGAAGGCTATTGCTTAGCGCATTGTAAGCTGCCCTGAGTCTCTGGAGAAGGGCGGCATATAAATCAAATTAAAAAAAAAAAAAGACACGTGTTCTTATAGTTAGTAAAATATGGAAGTATGTTAGGTCATTCCTATTGGCTAGGCTTCTTATTGCTGGGCAGAAAGCTGATTAAACCTTGCATTTGAGGCACTTACTTCGGCAGGAAATATTAGTTTCATATTTACTTATGTGGTTTCTAACTCTGCACATTGCCTCAGAGGTGAGAAAGCTAGCTGTCTGAGGTTTGACATTTTGAACTTTGTGAACTCAGAACTTGCCTTACAATATTTAGGTCGAGGGCCCTTAAAAGATTATCTAGGCCAACCCCGTATCATTTCACTCTTATATCCAAATCTCACTTTACGACCTACTTTAGATCAGCTGAGCCAGCAAGGGCCAGGAGCTGCCTTTCTGTCTCTCTGCAGAGGCCTCCCAGTGCAATGCTCTGCCACAGCTTTGGAGCAAACCTCCACCTTTCCTGCACAGGATTGCAAGGCTGAAGGCTTCGGAGGGAGCATTTTTGGGATGTGTGTCTGTGCAGAGCTCCCCAAGGATACACCGATTGGCAGGGAAATGGGGGGTGGGGGTGGTTTCCTGCTGATCGAAGCAAGGCAAAGCCTCCAGCCTTGCAATCCTCTGCAGGGAAGGCAGAGGTTTGCTCCAAAGCTGTGGCAGAGCATTGCACTGGGAGGCCTCCATAGAGAGACAGAATGAGAGGCAGTTCCCGGCCCATGCTGGCTCAGCTGGTGGAGGCTCCCTCGTGGAGTGCAATTGAACTTCCAACCCCAACTGACCCAGTGGGTGCGAGCTACCCCAACACAGAAAAGGGAAGAAGCTGATGGGGGGGGCTGTGAGAAGTTCTGGGAGTAGAAATCCACAAGTCTTTAAATGGCCAAGCGGCTGCCCATGCTGCTGCTGGCCTCTTCACCCTCCTGTGCTCAGCAGTGCTGTGGGACTGCGCCTGCCTGGCCGGCTTGAATCATCCCAGATTGAAAACTTCTGAAAACGTTCTGAGCGCCACTAGCTTGCCAGGGCCCCTTCGGGAGAGGCTGCCTGTGTCACCTCACCTGCTTTTGGGCTACTGAGTACCAGCCTGCATGCCTATTACCCCCCCCTCCCCCGGGGATTGCTTCTTTTTTTAAAAAAAAAATTGATTTATATGCCGCCCTTCTCCGGAGACTTAGGGCGGCTTACAATGTGTTAAGCAATAGCCTTCATACTTTTGTATATTTATACAAAGTCAGCTTATTGCCCCCACAATCTGGGTCCTCATTTCACCTACCTTAGAAAGGATGGAAGGCTGAGTCAACCTTGAGCCTGGTGAGATTTGAATTTGCAGTAATTGCAGGCAGCTGATGTTAATAACAGTGCTTTAGTCTGCTGCGCCACCAGGCTCTTCTTTCCCTTCTCTCCCCCCCTCCCCCGTCTCTTTCCTTTCCATTGCTGCTTCTGGGATCACTTCTTTCCCTTCTCCCCTCCATTTCTTGCTGCTTCTGGAATCACTTCTTTCCCTTCTTCCCCACCGTCTCTTTCCTTTCCATTGCTGCTTCTGGGATTGCTTCTTTCCCTTCTCCCCCTCCGTCTCTTTCCCTTCCATGGCTGCTTCTGGGGAACAGACAGCATGATGGAGAGAGCGGGGCCAGCGGTAGCACTTTAAAAAAGTAAGGCCTCCCCGAAAATAAGTCCAAGTGCTTATTTTGAAGATATGTGGCTTCCTTTTGCGTGAGTGATTCTATTATTTTTGGGTGTTCTCCTTTCCATTCCCTGATTCTAACTGCTTGGTGATTGGGTCTATCATTCTCCTCTCTTTGTCTCCCCTTGATACACCATTCTGAAAGGCCGAAAAAGGAGAAGTAGTAAAATGTAGTATGCCTTTGGACTTAAGCCAGCGTGAAAAATCTTTGGATAGGAATTCTGACCCCCTATCGGTCATTATTTGTTTGATCTGTGCATTGTGCTGTGTCTCTACTCTCTTGTAGAATTCCTTAAATTTCTGGAATGCTTCACTTTTGTGTCTTAGTGTGTAGACAAATCCGTAGCGACTGTAGTTGTCTACGATTGTGAGGAAGAACCGTTTTTTATATTTTATGGATGGCCTTAGGGGCCCTACTAGATCCATGTGTACTAACTTGAAAGTGTGATTAGTGGTGCGAGATGAACTTTTTGGCCTTGGTTTGGTTTTTAACTTTGAACACTTACACACGGAGCATTCTAAATAGTTTTCACAATCTTTCACTTTAATGCCTTCAACACAATTATACATTTTCTGTATTACAGGGAAACTGGCATGTCCCAATTTACAGTGTAACAAGTGAGCACAATTATCATGTATTGGTTTACCTATTAATGTTTTTCTTTGTTGTTGTTTGTTGTGTTCCTGTGTTTGTTCATCTTGGTTTTCTATCTCCTCATCATCTATGATATTCTCTCTGCTCTCATCTGTCTCTGTGTTGTTTTCTGTATCTAGGCTAGCATTAATGCTTGGCATATTTTCCTTCCCAAAGTGTAGATAGGGTAATTCTCCCCTAACTGTAATTTCCCCTATGTTATTGTTGTCTCTGTTTATGTATACCTATTCTCCTGTGAGTACTATTCTTATTTTGGACTCTTTGCAGAGTTTTAAAGCTGCTAGAATGTTGTGGGGTATCTCTGGGACTAACAGTACCCCCTCTATTTCTCCTATTCCAGGCAAGGTTACATTCCCCTTCCCTGTTACACGCACTTCATTTTGATTGGCTACCTTAATTAGGAAATTCTCTTCAGTAAATGAAGATAGGAGCTGTTTGTTACATGTAGTGTGGTTCGTTGCTCCAGAATCAATGAACCATGAGCTACCTTCCCTGTCCCTATTGTTGTGCTGTGTGTTTTCTCCTACCCCATATAGCGACCCTGTCCTGCTGTCTTTGGAGGTGTCTCTGTTTCCCCTTCTATCCCTGGGGTTAGGTGAGTCCCTGCACCTGTATCTATCCTCAGGAATGTATCTTTCTGTGTGTCTGGCCCTGTGTTCATGCCTATTTATTTCCCTGAAATTCTTGGGGCCGTCTCGTTTATAGTGACTCTTGGATCCACAAATGTAGCATTTGTGGTGTCTGACTGTTTATCTTGGAATACTACTCTCTTGGTTGATCAATGTTCTCTATGTGCATCATGTCTGCTTCTTCTTAAGTTGTCTTCCGCAATGAGCATGTTAGACAGCCTTTCAACAGATAGGTGCCCTAAGCTAATTGAGTCTAAGTGGGTGATGAAGCTATCCCAGGTGGAGTCTAGTGAATTAAGTATTATGCTTTTCATGGTTTGATCTGATGTAACCTCCCCCCTTATATGCAGTTCGGCTCTGGTAGCGTTCAGAGTTACGAGATGTTCACTTATGGAAGTCCCTGGCCTGATTCTGGCAGAAAGGAAGTCCTTAGACATCTTGGTAGTTGTGGCTACACTATCACTATAAAATAGCCCAAACATATCCTGTATAATCTCTGACACTGTCAGGTACTGTTGGATACTATGGTACAAAGTTGGTGATATACTCGAAATAAGCAAGTAAAAAGCCCTATGATGTTTACAATCTATATCAAAATCCCAAGGTTTTTCTGGTGGGTCATTAATAAAGAATAACATATTTTCCTTCATAAAGACAACTTGGAGCTGCTGGCTCCATTCAAGTAAATTAATTCCGTCCATTCTTAGTTTTGGGAAATCATTTGGCAAATTCCCTGAATTATTTGCAATGTTACTTACAGCAGGTGGCTGTCCATGGTCCTGAATATGCTGGTAGCCGCAATACGGCATAGGGATGCTTGCAGGGATTTTAAAAAGCCCTCTCTAAGTTTTTTTTCTCTTTTATTTCCTAGGTGGGACTGCGCATGCGTGAAGCCCATTTCAGCTCTGCCATCATCGAGGAAAGACCTGTTCAGCACGGCTCCCGAGTAGAGGCCTCTCTCGGTCAAGTAGTCCCAGGACTCGGCTTTGGAGGTCCAATGGAGGTCCGGAGGCATCCGATTCATCGTGGATTCGTCCATCTGGTGGCTCCGCATGCTCCGGTGGGTCAGCGATGCAGGTAGGTACTCTCTGCAGTCCTGGCATTACGGTGGTCGTGGGGGCGGGTCCCTCGAGGAATGTAGCGGCATCGGTGTCCCTGCAGCGATGTCCGCGTCCCTTGCGTGGGTAGCTTGTTGTCCCTCTTGGTAGTAACTTGTCCCCTTCTGTGCTTTGGGTTTTTTTTTTGCGTAATTAGTACTTAGGTCAGGCCCAAGGGCGGCTATGATTATTTTCATAGCCTTGTCGACTTGTCGGTCGGTTGGGGGTTCTTCGGGGTCTGATTCGGACCCCTCTTCCCAAGATTCTTCATCCTCCCCGCATTCTAGGGCCCCACTTGTTTCCCGTGCCGAATCTCGGCTTTTGATTGGTTGGCAGTCGGCCATTTTGTCTGACTGTTCATTTAAAGATGGCCACCGATTCAAAATTAGCGCAGGATCGCAGATCTCCGAGTTGGTTAGGGGATCGCCTGGGGGAGGATCGCTTACCGATTCTCTTTCAGCATGCTCTTGGTCTGAGTTTGAGTCCCTCCTCGCTGCTCCGTGACTATCCAACAGCTCCTAGAGGTTCACGACGAGGTCCTCTTCATTGTTTTTGGATCTCAGCAGCCTCAGTATGTTCAATCGCAGGCTGCTTTCTTTTTGATTGCTCAGTCCTTCATTTCCTTCTTTTTCATTCACTGTAGTTATTTTGGGATCGGTTTCTTTTCTCAGGTTACCTTGCTTTCCCTCTGGGAAGTCATCCAGGGTCATCAGTTGACTCTCCATTTTCCTGTTCTGTGCTCTGGTATTTGGTTTTCTTGTTTCTTTACAGGAGGCTTGTCTTTTCAGCATATCTTCTTGTTATTGGGTCAACGAACCATCCTCTGCTACCATATTGTTATAGTTTACAAGGATCTGACCCCAATAACAGATATAGGCATAAGCATTTCTAATGATGGTATCTTTATTCATATAAGTATATGTCCATTACAGGTAATGTCTGGAAGAGCACATGGACCAACGTGGGATACCCTTATATACCTGGAGTCTAAGGTAAGGTGTGGCTAAAGGAGGAGGTGGGTAGGATGGGTGTTTTAGTTAACCCCTGCTTTCCCTGGGCCCGGCAAGACACTGGCATAGGTCAGGTATTTATCTGTGACACAGTCTGGTCAGTTTGAATAGGGACACTCCTAGATCCATTCTATAAGAAATGGTTGCATGACCAGACCTTGGAAGCAAGCTTTTGGGTCACTGCTCTCATCCTTGGGAATTTCCTCCCCATAGTCTGCTCCTCCCCATAGTCTGCTCCTTTCCTGCTATATTTCAGGGGAACAGTTAAAGTTCAGTTATTCCATCTAGTTCAGGAGGAAGGCAGAAATCTGGTGGATTCATATGTTTGCATATTTTACTGTTTATTGCTTTGATTTGAACTATTTATTTATATTATGATTGGGTTTATTTATTTATTTTGCTTATTGTATTATCTTAACTGTTAGCTGGCCAGAGTCTCTGTGGATGACAGCATATAAATAAATAAAAATATATACTTGTAGTTTTCTCTCAAGTGGTGCTACATTCAGAAATTGCACCCTTAGTGCGTAATGGTATGTTTCAACTTTCTTTTAGGGGTTGCTTTTCATATTTGTGGAATTCTTCTCTACATATGCTAATAGACAATTTTACCTTCCTTGTTTAACCAATGCCACCATTTATAAAGGACAGAGGGCTTTTAACAGTCTCAGGAAAAGAAATTAAACATCCCTTTCTAATTGAGAGACTCATAGCTGCTGTTAAAATGCCAAAGAAAGTAGCAGTAATGCATTGCAAAGGACATCAGAAGGGGCAAAGTGAAATAACCAGAGGGAACAGGGCTGCCGATAGAGAAGCAACCTGAAGACTGTCAGCAACCCAAGATGATCAGGCCCTCCCTGACATGACAGTTTGTGTAGCATTGGAAATGCCAAGGGGACTGAGCCTCAGATATTCTAAAGCAGAGGAACTCCAGGCAACTGTAGATTTGAAGGGACATAAACAGGGAGAGTGGTATGTACTCCCAGATGGAAGAATTTTTGTGCCCACCAATTTAGTCTGGCCAGTAGTAAAAGACTCTCATTCAACAACACATATGGGCAAGACTGTGTTAGCTGAAGCACTGAATTAAATAAGCAAATACAAGAAATACAACAATACTGTGTGTCCCTTAGCCCACCTTTTTTGACCACCTCTAGTCATAATATTCAAATAGTAGTAAGAAATAAATGGGAAACCATGATTGTAAAAATGAAAGAAATAATAATTGGAATATTTGTCTTTGTATTTTTGAAATCTAGACAATGATAAGTTTTTCTTTTTTAATCTTTTTTAGAAATATGAAACTGTAACAATTAAAATACTTTTAATGGTATATGGTGGTGAAAGTAAAAAGGATTAAGTGTAGTTTGGATAACAGCTAGAACATTTTTAAATTTAATTAGGGAAATTGTAATGATTGAAATATTTTTAAATATATATTATGATGAAAGTAGAAATGATTAAGTTGTAATTTGGAGGATTGTATCGGTAAAACACTGGAAAGAAGAAAGTTTAAAGCTTAGGTGGAAGGGCCCGTATGTTGTGGTCATGTGTTCTCCACTTGCAATAAAAGTGTTGGAATCCAAGTCTTGGATTCACTGGACTTGAGTTAAGTCTGCAGCTGATGAAATTGGGAGGCAGATCAAGATGAAACCCATCCTCTAGTGGTGCACTTGAAGAAGTGCCCCCTATAACTGTCCTACTGGCAACGGGCAGGCTACATACGGGGCAGAAGAGGCCTTACTGGCATCACACCGGAAGCTGACCCTCCACATATGGCCGAAGATTGGGATGGAGGAAGACAATGTTCCAATTGTTAGATGTAAAATGTATTAGGAACCTGGCCACTTGTCAGGGAATGGAAAGTCGATCATATGTAGCCATAAGTGCAATGGGTCTGGCCTTAGTGAGTTTGATTGTCCTGATTATGATTTGCTGTGTAGGATACCTATTCTTTTGGAATCGCCCCCAGCCCAAAAAGACTGGTGCTGAGCCTAAAAACCATTGACGGTGACAGAGGCCAGTACGAAACTCCTGAAGATACTTATGGTTGAGGAAACCTGGGAGTGGGTTCTCTGTGCCGCTGTCCTACTCCTAGGACTGTGGACATTGCATTAAACAAATAAGGACTGGTTCTGTGGGATACCTAAGACTGAAATTGCCCTTTCCCAAGTTATATATACCCCTAAACCTCTTCCTGACGTGGTGATTTTGTAGAATAAGGGTATTGTGATTGAATAAGGTCTTGTGTGTGAAGGGAGGGGGCAATTATGAGCTTTTTGTGGCTTTGGCTGTTATTGGCAAGGAGCCTGTTGAGTGATAACATCCTACACAGTAGTTCCCAATGTTGTGAGAATGCCTGAGAACGCGCCCCCCCCCCGTCCTTGAGGGAGGATTGGGGGATGTTGAGAACCCCAAGGAAGTGGGCAGGATCAGGTCACAAGGTGTGGACACTTTGGAACAAGTCCACTCCCGCCAATGACGTATCATCAATAGGTGGGGTCGGTACCCTGGACCTAAGCCAACCCCAAGACCTAAGGACAAGCATCTGACAATCCCGGTAAATGGAGGAGTAGAACAAAGGGATAATGGGCCCCTGCAACAATTGAGAAAAGGGAACTACATGTTAAGGATACTGGAATTGGGTCAAAGCCTAGTTAATCAGTCTGATCCTGCCTTGGGTCAAAAATGCTGGTTGTATTTGTCTGCTGATCCTTCATCCTATAATGCTGTTCTAGTTGAGCCAGATCTCTGGGTCAGAACCAGGGCCACAATAGTCCTTGAGAAAGACATTAGATGGAGAACCAAAGCGGCAGTGGCCAAATTGCAAGGAGACGTTTATAACGCATTCAAAAGACTGGGGGTGAGTCGCCTCCCCATTGTCGACCCTATAGCCGTTGGTGTGGAAATCCTAGGGTCACCCTTTTTGTGTGTAAAGAGGCATCAGGAACCTGGTATTCCTGTAGGGTCCCTGACAGGAGAACAATGTCCATCGGAAATACACCTTGGTCCTAGAGTGACACTTATGGATGTAAAACTAACCAGTGGTATTTCTCCTTCTGTCCACCACTTATTTCAACAAAAGGTCACTTTCTCACTATCACCAGTTGTCTCCACTATTAGATGGGGAGGATGGAATATGTCTCAGGAAAAGTGCCCGAGGCCATTTCAGCCACCCCGATTCCCTATCTGGCTCTCCCTTAGGTCCAGCACAGGCTTATGTGTCCTATTTCCCCCTGGAAATGCAAGCTCCTGTTATCTTTTTGAAGACCCAATTCTCAGAGATAAGCAAAAGAAACCTTCACTAGAAGTCCCATTGCAGCCACTGACTGGCAGGCTAGTGGCAGGGACTTTAGGGGTCTGGACTAATGAAAAGAACCACCGAGCCCATGGCTTTTCCATGAACATAGGTGTGTGTGTAGGGGAAAATGGAGTTTTCTTCTTATATGGGAAAAATGCATATTTGTGTTTACCAACAAACTGGACTGGAACATGAACACTGGTGCATCTTTTCCCTAAAATAGATGTTGTCAGTGGAGAGTATACTATCCCTGTTCCCCTCATGGGACATGTTCAAAAAAGGGTGCCACTCTCAGTCCCTCTATTAGCAATCATGGGGATAGGGACAGCAATTGGAACAGGTGTAGGTGGAATGACACACTCCATAACACAGTTTTGGCAATTGTCAGAGGAGTTTCAAGAAAGCCTGAACCAAATTGCTGGGACCTTGGTTGATGTCCAAGACCAGATAGATTCTTTGGCAGCAGTGGTCTTACAAAATCAATGTGCCATAGACTTCCTAACAGTGGAAAAGCGGGGTTTGTGTGTATTCCTGGGAGAAAACTGTTGTTTCTACATGAATAAGTCAAGTGTGGTCAGAGAGATTGCCAAAAAATTGCAGGACCGGGCATCCAAGATGGGTCAGAGTTTACAAACAACGGACATGTGGTTTTCTTGGTTGCCTGGGTCCAGCTGATTAAACAGATGTTATTCCTGTTCTTATGTGCCGAGGCAGGCCTAGCCTTTATTCCTTGTGCAATCCCTCTGCTCAGACAGCTAGCTATGAGGGCAGTGAAGGAGATACAAGTTGAGAAAGAGTTGGTTTTGATGGAAAACATTCTTGACCATCAGATTGGCTCTGATTCCTTTGATGAAAATGAAGATTCTGATACAGGTACATACGTACAACTTGCACCCGGGGGAACTGGAGAGAGTGCCTTCAGAGATTGAGATTGAAAATCATTTCATATGTATTATTTATCTTTTCCTTCTCTCTACTATATATCCTTATCCTGAATTGATTATGTTATGCCAAATATTATATGCTTGCATTGCTGATTTAAGCTCTGTCATAGGTAAGACTCAATTGTAACCATATAAAATAGAGCCTTAAAGGGAGGAGTAAAGTAGGTCGTAAAGTGAGATTTGGATATAAGAGTGAAATGATATGGGGTTGGCCTAGATAATCTTTTAAGGGCCCTCGACCTAAATATTGTAAGGCAAGTTCTGAGTTCACAATGTTCAAAATGTCAAACCTCAGACAGCTAGCTTTCTCACCTCTGAGGCAACGTGCAGAGTTAGAAACCACATAAGTCAATATGAAACTAGTATTTTCTGCCAAAGTAAGTGCCTCAAATGCAAGGTTTAATCAGCTTTCTGCCCAGCAATAAGGAGCCTAGCCAATACGAATGAACTAACATACTTCCATATTTTACTAACTATAAGAACACGTGTCTTTATGAGAACGTTGTTCAGATGAGAGATGGTTAACTTTCTGTCTGAACCATTGGCCAATTAAAGCTTTTCTTGAACTCAAAGTCTGACTCCTTTGATTTCTACCACAGATCCACGGATCACAATTAAGGTGCCGAGCTTCCATAAGGTGACCACGGAAGGAAAGGGCTGCCTCCTGTGCTGCCCACACCCACCCCTTCAATAGGGCTTATTTTCGGGAGAGGGCGTATATTTATGCCCACCCCAAAAATCAGGCTTGGCCTTATTTTCAGGACATGTTGTATTTTTGGGAAAATGCAGTATGTATCTATCACTATCCAGTTGCATGTTTCAAAATGCAGCCATGCAGGAGGCAAGTAAGTCACAATTGATTGAAAGCCAGGCCTCCTCTGAGAAATGGCCAAAATAGGAACTCGAGGTATAACTGTATGAAAGCCCTCCACCTGGCAGCTGCCACATGCTGATCAAACAGTAGTTGTGAGTTCAAGAGGACCTCAAAGTTGTGAGCTGTCTCTAACAGGGGAAGTACAACCATTTCAAAGTTGGATCTGTTAGGGCCACAAAATCAAATACACTGTCTTTGGATTCATTCAAAATCTGCTCTTCCCCATCCAGACACTGAAAGTCCTTATTATTTTTAAAAAAATTCCGCAGGCATGACAATGAATTTACAGAGGGTTTTCTTTAGTTTTCTATTCTGTGGACCCTATGAAAGATCCATCAACAGACAACATTACAGAAAAAGATCTGGAACTAGCTAGCGAGATAGAGACAGAGACAGAGACAGAGACAGAGACAGAGACAGAGACAGAGACAGAGACAGAGACAGAGACAGAGACAGAGACAGAGACAGAGACAGAGACAGAGACAGAGACAGAGACAGAGATGGATGGGTATAGACAGAGAGCTAGAAAGAGAAATAGAAAGATATCTGAAAGGTTAGGGTTAGGGTTAGGGTTAGGGTTAGGGTTAGGGTTAGGGTTAGGGTTAGGGTTAGGGTTAGGGTTAGGGTTAT
>WNWU01013765.1:3689947-3781371 GCA_012654045.1 Ptyas mucosa | reverse complement strand
AGGGTTAGGGTTAGGGTTAGGGTTAGGGTTAGGGTTAGGGTTAGGGTTAGATAGATGATAGATAGATAGATAGATAGATAGATAGATAGATAGATAGATAGAAGATAGACACCTTGTAGAACACCTTGTAGAATGAGCAAGTATTGTAACAAAATATATTCTGAATGCAGAAATTAATACAATAATACAATAGAGCATATCCTAAATTTTTTAATCTCCTGTCTCCAATCGTGTATATCAGGGGCGTCGTCATGGGGGTATCATGTGATGTATCATTACTTTTTTCCCTTTTGCTAAACTGGACGTGGACGTGGCCAGCATATGACACACCCAGCCTGTGGGTTTCGAATTTGACAGTCCAGAAGTTTAACAGTCCAGAAAGATCATGTATCTTTCAAAGCACAAAAAAATTTCCTTCCCCCTCAATCAAGTGCCACTGGAAACAGAACTAATCTGTAGCATGTTGGATAATTTTCTTTTAATGACTACACTGATGAAGACTTTAATTTCATCTTCCTGGGTGCTCAAATCTAATAAAAATTGTTCCAAGGGTTGGTATATATCACAATTATGTGATATCTACATCTTTATCTAGACCTATCTTGCTAAAAAACCAGTGATGTGCTTTAAGCTGGCAATTATGTACTTAGACTCTCACTTACTCATGGTTCGAGATTTCCTCTCTGTAAATCACAGTATGAACAGCATATTCTTAATAGAGTCTTTTTTAAATCTCATATTCTCAAACCAAAAAGAAACTGTATCTTAAGTAGCAGAGGCAGGAATTCTAAACTATGAGTTCTTGGCTAATTAAACAACCATAGCCAAGAGACAAGCTTTACATTATGGAGCTTTGCATCCTGATTATTCTTGTGCCTTAATTATTAGGATGCAAATGAGAGAAATATATACTCAGCAAATTCTTGGAATTGTCTATTTTCTTACAAATTCTGTGAAAGGAGATGTATATACTTAGTGTATATGATCAATTTCCTGGAACCAAAAGAATCTACAGAAGATTAGAAAATCTTTAGATTATAGTTTCAGTTGTAGCCTCCAAAACAAACAGTGTAAACACATGGGTCTTCAACAGTACATATTTTTGTAGATTATGAAGAGCACTTGGGCAACAAATCTTATTCAAAAGTCAGGTATAAATATACTGAACGTGTAAGAAAAATATTCTGGATTGGATATTCTGGATTTTGTAACTACCTATGGCAGTGTTGGCTAACCTTTTTGCCATTGCGTGCCAAAAGTGGGGAGAGTGTGGGGGGGTTGCTCACGCGAGTGCCCACACCTGTAATTCTATGTGCCCCACCCCTCGCGCATGCGTGTGCGACCCCACCCGGTGCTCTCCCCATTTTTGGCATGTGATGGCAAGATAGGCCCGTTTTTCGCTCTCCCCAGGCTCCAGAGCCTTTCTAGGAGGCTGGGGAGGGCAAAAATGGCCTTCCCCACTCCCCCGGAGGCCCTCTGGAGGCCGGGAACAGCCCAAAAATCACCTGACCGGTGCATGCATACACGCCGGAGCTGAGCTTGCGTGCCCACTGATATGGCTCCGCGTGCCCACTGAATGGCTCCGCGTGCCACCTGTGGCACGCGTGCCATAGGTTCGCCATCACGGACCTATGGTAACCATTTATCACTATCCAGGTTGCTGAATTAAAGAAGAGTTATAATGAAATTATCTGTCTGAGTTATACTTTCACTGTTTACAAAACAATCGCTCATAGTAGTAATTAATCCTCCACCAAAAGCAAGTTTTTCCCGCCTTTTATATATAGGTTTCAAGAACATTCCTATGTTTCCAATAGCTGCTACAGCTATTATGTTGTTTCATTCTGCAGACATTAAAATTTTAATTGAACCTGGTCAAGCAAAGCAAAGAATTCCTTTTGCCAAATAAAGCTCAATACAGACATTCTGGTCAGCTGCATGACCTTCCATGTAGCTACATATCAGGAGTTTTAAACAGGGACACAACCCAAAGTTAGAGACTACAAGTGACACCTGAGTCATTCATTATAGGATAGCTTTTACCAATGCAATGTTAGAAATAAGATTCCTAAACTATATCCTGGGGTTTGTAATCAAAAGCATTGTCTTGTTCCTCTTGTTATCTCATCACAACAGTACCGTGTCCTTTGCAAGCATCACACCCCAATGAAATAAAATATAATGTGTAGTGCAATATGGAAAAAAAAGGATTTCTGAACCTATTTAATGCTTCTTGAATTTTGCAGGCTTTGTGGAAGGATAGATCAATTAATAGTGTAAAATGTATGTACCATTGAGTATTTTGTAACTCAGCATTTCTTTATATTTCAGTCCTTTATCTTCCTAAGTGATGCATCTCTGAAATTCACAAAAGTGATAGCAAGATATTCCAAAAAGGCCAAAAACTCCTGTAATAAGAGTTTCTTTGATTTTTATATAACACTTCAAAGAGCTGGGAAAAGCCACCATATGCTCAAAATTAGTGCCATGTTTCAATCATCCAATATTTATTATCTAATTTGAATGAGTTGCCTATCTTCATTAACTAAGACTTACCTCTTTTTGTAATAAAGTTCATTCTCTGAGAATCTGGCAGAGATATTCCCATTTTAAATCTTACTATTTTATTATTAGGATCAGGAGTCTGAGTGGCGCAGCAGACTAATGCTACTGTTAAAAGTAGTATTTAGCTTCCAGTTAATTAGTCAATTACTGTGAGTTCAATTCTCACCAGGCTCAAGATTGACTCAGCCTTCCATCCTTTCTAAGGTAGGTAAAATGAGGACCCGGTTTGTGGGGGCAATAAGCAGACTTTGTATAAAATATTAAAAAGTATGAAGGCTATTGCTTAATGCATTGTAAGCCATCCTGAGTCTCCAGAGAAGGGCGGCATATAAATCAAAAATAAAAATAAAAATAAAAATTATTTTTACATTAAATTACACAGGTACTGCCTACCTTTTATACTTTTTATTTACTCTTTTTTATTTTATTTTAATACAAAACATTCCATCATTCATTAAACAGTGTGTCGTCTGGATACAAATTTTTTTATGTCATAACAATTAAAGCGTACCACCATATTCATTATTTATATCTATTCTTATTTTAATATTAATGCTTAATACTTATCTATTATCATAACATTTTTCTTCTTAACTTATTTAACTTTATTATACATTACTTTCATATTTATTCTCTAACCATCGATAAAATAAATCCCATATTTTGTCCATGATTTGCTGTCCATGATTTGCGCATGCCCTAACATGGTGGTGCCGGCCTGAGTTGCTGTCGGGATGGGCAGCGTTTTGGTGTTTTGGGGGTCCCCTGGGGCGGCCACAACCATTGGCCACCCCTGCTTAGGAGAGTCCCTCCCCAACTTGCTGAGGGCTTTCTTGCCCTCTGGAACGCCCGAGTTGGGGAGAAGTGAGCGAAAGAAGATCGAATGCAGTGGCAGTGGGAGGCAGCGGGATGCCGCAAGACACCGCGGGAGGAGGAGGATTAGGGAAGCCGGCTTGCAGTGATGCCGGCTTCTTTTCCCCGCTTGCTGAGCTGCAGCATTTTGGGATCTCCTGGGGCTGCCAGGACCATGGGCACCCCCACCCCACTTGGGAGAGTCCCTCTCCAACTCGCCGCCGCTCAGCGACTGAGAGGGGGGTGAGGAAGACGGCTGCAATTTGGGAGAGGCTGGTGTTGCTGTTGCTGGACGCTGGCGGAGAGGCGAAATGGAGGCTGCCAATGGAGGCATGGCTGATACGAAGAGAGGGGATGGATGGAAAGACCTGAGATTGGAGAGTCCAGTGGATGGCTCTGGTATTGGGCCTCCATGGGTGGCCTCTCCTCCCCCCCCTCTTCCTGGCCCTGTAATCGGCCTGAGGATCAGCCTTTCCCCCCTCCCCCCGTGTTTACATCTACTCTCTTGTGGGACTGTTATGCTTCATTTCATTTGCAACCCACTTTATATTGTAAGTGGGATTGCTGTGCTGCCTTTCTTTTGTACCCCGCTTTAAATTAAATTAAATTGCATTCATTCCCATCGAAACCTCCTGGCGGATGAGGATTTGGACTTGGACAGCATTGTATGGACCCTGAGGGAGTTGACTGTTATGAACCATCTATCACCAGAGGAGATTAAACCATAAAATTTCCTGCCTTTGGACATCTGGTTGGCTGCTGTGAGAGGATGGCCAGGAAATTTTCCCTCTGAGTGACTGTATTAACTGACTCCTGCCACTGCTGTGAGAGGACAGTGGAGTCCGGGCTGTTACCATATTGAGACTTTCCTGTCCTAGGACCCTACCAACCTGCTTTCCCATCCTGGTCTTACTGATGTACTCAGCGGCGGAGCTATGTGCTCTGCAAGACTCCCCCCTCTCGCAGATTTGGCCCTCCACTCTATCGAGGGCCTACCTTGATGACGGGTTTTGGAACCCTGAGAGGTGGCATACTGCGAGAAGGCGGTTGAGGGGTTTCCTACTTAAATATTTAGGTAAACTTTTAAGGGGTGCCAGGGAGGGGGAGGGTCGGATTTTAATTCAGACTGTGGGAATGGGGGATGACCCACTAAAGGGAAGGTTGGGTCTAGCTGTAAAGCGTGGCATAGGGGGTGGGGGGTCTGGGGTCGAGGAGAGGGCTGGAGCTTATCCAGATAGTGTTTTTAACATCAACATCATGAGTGGGAGGGGCAGATATGGCGGGAGCAGGGGGCCACATCATGTTAGGGGAGCACGTGCTCGCTGTTTACGAGCAGTGGCGCGCTCTGGCCCTCAAGGCTCCACTCGTTTTCCAGGTAGCACAGACCCTCAGGGCCCGGGCCTTCGGCTGATGTTGTGCAATGCCAGGTCTGTGGTAAATAAAGCCCCCCTCATTTGCGATCTTGTTCAGGAGGGGGGAGCAGACCTGGCAGGTATTACAGAGACCTGGTTGGACCAAGAGGGGGGATTCCCCTCATTGAAATGTGCCCACCAGGTTTCTGTGCATTTCATCAGCCGAGGCCACAGGGGCGGGGCGGGGGGGTAGCGGTTATTATCAAAGAAGGTCTTAGACTGAGAGAGGCCACTGTTCCTCAGACGGCCAGTTGTGAGTCCCTCCTTGTGAAGTGGGGCCATGGGGTACAGATGGGTCTGCTGATCATGTACCTGGCTCCCTGCCACGGGGCAGCAGCCCTGCCCGAGCTACTCAATGTCATCACCGCGGTGGCGGTTGATACCCCTAGACTTATGGTCATGGGGGATTTCAACCTGCCGTCTGCAGATGAGGCGTCTGAAGTGGCTTGGGAGTTCATGGCTTCCATGACAGCTATGGACCTGACCCAACTAATTCATGGCCCTACCCAAAGGGGGGGAAACATGCTGGACCTAGTTTTCGTCTCTGGACAGTGGTTAAGTGACCTTGAAATAGGGGATATAGTCACCGAGCCCTTGTCATGGTCGGATCACTCCCTCCTCCGTCTTGACCTTTAAACCGCTGCACCTCACCAAAGGGAGCCGGAGCCAGTAAGATGGTTCTGCCCCAGGCGCCTGATGGAACCCGAGAGATTCCAGATGGAGCTTGGGCCATTCCCCGAGGCTCTGGCTCACGCCTTGACTGGAGACCTAGTGGCCGCCTGGGATAGGGTGGCTGCTGGAGCTCTGGATCGGGTCGTGCCTTTGTGGCCTCTGACCCGGTGCCGATCTCACCTGGCTCCCTGGTTTACCGAGGAGCTAAGGGAGATGAAGCACCGGAAAAGACACCTAGAGAGTAGTTGGAGGGCCAGTCTTTCTGAATCTGACCGGACACTGGTAAGATCTCATATTAAGAATTACCTAGTGGCAATAAAAGCAGCAAAATGTAACTATTTTGGTGCTCTTATTGCGTCATCAGATAACCGCCCAGCCGCCCTGTTTAGGGTGACCCGCTCCCTGCTCCACCGGGGAGCACGGGAGGACCTCTTGGAGGGTAGAGCCGAGGATTTTGTACAGTATCTGCATGACAAAATCACTCAGATTCTGGAAAATCTGGACTCCGACTGGGTGGTCTCAGGGGAGGTGGCTAGGGCAGGTCCTGTGAATGTTTTCTGGGATGAGTTTGATCCTGTGGCTCCCGATGATGTGGACAGGATTCTGGGAAGACTGAACGCAACCACATGTTTGTTGGACCCGTGTCCCTCCTGGTTAGTGCTGACTTCCCGGGAGGTGACGCGAGGCTGGCTCCAGGGGATTATAAATGCTTTGTTGAGTGAGGGTGTCTTTCCCACCGCCTTGAAAGAGGCGGTGGTGAGGCCTCTCCTCAAGAAGCCTTCCCTGGACCCAGCAATGTTGTCTAATTATCGACCAGTCTCCAACCTTCACTTTGTGGCAAAGATTGTCGAGAGTGTGGTTGCGCGGCAGCTCCCCCAGTACCTGGATGAAACAGTATATCTGGATCCGTTCCAGTTGGGCTTCAGGCCTGGGTACAGCATGGAAACGGCATTGGTCGGGTTGGTAGATGATCTCTGGAGGGCTCAGGACAGAGGTTGCTCCTCTGTCCTGGTCCTATTAGATCTCTCAGCGGCTTTTGATACCATTGACCATGGTATCATGTTTACCGGTTGGAAGAGTTGGGGGTGGGAGGCACCGTGCTGCAGTGGTTCTCCTCCTTTCTCTCTGACCTGTGGCAGTCTGTGTTGGCAGTGGGGCAGTGGTCGACTCTGAGGCGCCTCATTTGTGGGGTACCACAAGGGTCGGTCCTCTTGCCCCTCCTGTTCAATATTTATGTAAAGCCGCTGGGTGAGATCATCCATGGTTTTGGGGTGCAGTATCATCAGTATGCTAATGATACGCAGTTGTACATCTCCACCCCAGACCACCCCAACGATGCCCTTGAAGTGATGTCCTGGTGCCTGGAGGCCGTACGGATCTGGATGGGGAGTAACAGGCTCAGACTCAACCCATCCAAGACCGAGTGGCTCTGGTTTCCGACGTCCCGATATAGTCAGCTGGCACCATCGCTGACTATTGGGGGAGAATCATTGGCCCCCACAAAGAGGGCTCGCAACTTGGGCATCCTCCTGGATTCACGGCTGTCTTTAGAAGAGCATATGACGGCCGTGACCAGGGGGATTTTTTATCAGGTTCGCCTGATTCGCCAGTTGTGTCCCTTTCTGGATCAGGACTCCCTACACACGGTCACTCATGCCCTCGTCACTTCCTGTCTGGACTACTGTAATGCTCTTTACATGGGGTTCCCCTTGAGGAGCACTTGGAGGCTCCAACTGGCGCAGAGTGCTGCCACACGGGTGGTTACAGGAGCGATATGGCTGTTGTGTCTTCGGCTCCCGAGCCCGGACCTCCGGAGGAGGAATCCTCCGAAAGTGAAGAGGAGGGGGCAAGGGACTCCTCCCCTGGCCCGTCTGGTTTGGCACCACCCCAGGCCCCAGCTGAAAGCCCTGTGGAAGAAAGCTCCCGGACATTTCGCTTCTTCTTGTCCACGGAAGTGAGGCGGGGCGCCCACGCCCGGCCCTGACTCTCGATTGGCTCCGTCGGGAAACGGAGCACGCCCGACCTAGGGGAAACCCTAGGCCGGGCTCAAACCAAGGCGCCGCCGGAAACGGCGGACGTAGACTCGGGGTCTCCTCGGCACCTGGTTCTGGACACCCGGGTGTGGGTGGCAGATCGGAAGGAGGGGATTCAGGTCCACGCGCTGGTGGACTCGGGGGCCACCACAAATTTTATGGACAGGGCCTTTGTGGATTACTACGACATCCCCGTGGTGCCGGTGGACCCTCCGCTGAGGGTAGAGACCATCGACGGCCGGGAGTTGCTGTCCGGCCCCATCAAGTATGCCACCCAGCCGTTGCGCCTCATCGTGGGGGATCACGAGGATTACAAACGGGTCGCCGACCGCTCTCGACGGGCCACGCCACCACTGGCCGTGGGAGACCGGGTGTGGCTGTCGACGAAGCACCTCCCGACGGACCGCCCGGTACAGAAACTGGACCACCGGTTCATTGGTCCCTTCCCCGTCGAGGCGGTCATCAACCCGGTGGCCTACCGTTTGACCTTGCCCCGCTCGATGAGGATCCATCCCGTGTTCCATCATTCCCTTTTGGTTCCCGAGGCCCCGTCAAGCTCCCTCCGACGCCCGGCGGTCCCTGCTCCTCCTGCTGCCACCACGGAGGAAGGGGCCGTGGAATACGAGGTGGACAGCATTCGGGACTCTCGTTGGCTGAAGGGCCGTTTCCAGTACTTGATCGCCTGGAAAGGCTACGGCCCCGAGGACTTCACCTGGGAGGATGCCTCCTCCATCCACGCTCCTGACCTGATTCGAGACTTCCATGACCGGTTCCCGTCCCGACCGCATCCTGACCGCCTGACCCGGGGGAAGGGCCCTGCGGTGGGGGATAGTGTTGTGTCTTCGGCTCCCGAGCCCGGACCTCCGGAGGAGGAATCCTCCGAAAGTGAAGAGGAGGGGGCAAGGGACTCCTCCCCTGGCCCGTCTGGTTTGGCACCACCCCAGGCCCCAGCTGAAAGCCCTGTGGAAGAAAGCTCCTCTGAGTCAGACGATAATGAGGAGAGGGAGTGGATTAATCCCAGGTGGCGACAATCAGAGAGACGGGCTCAGCAAAGGAGTGGGTGGGGCCGAGCACGAGGTGATGAGTCACAAAGCCAACGCCCCACAAGGTATAAAAGGAACTGACCTTACCTTGTTGGCTTTTGTGATGAACAAAGTTTTACCCTGACTGCTTGTGTCCTGAAATACTGCAGCAGCGAAGCGTTTTCTTTGAAGCTCGTATTGGATATAAATACTTGGAGCCTTATCAGGGACTGGCCGTGGCAACTCAAAACAACAGCTGTCGTTATCTCTCCCGGGCTCGCTGCCAGCTCGTTGTTTATGGATGGTAAATAAACAACTTCTGAATACTCCTGTTCGAGTGTGTGTGCTTGTCTGGGCTTCTGAAGCAGGGAGGGGACAGAACAATGGCCTTCCTGTGTGACACCTCTCCTGCGCGAGTTGCACTGGCTCCCGGTGGTCTTCTGAGTGCGCTTCAAGGTCTTGGTTACCACCTTTAGAGCACTCCATGGCTTAGGACCTGGCTATTTACGAGACCGCCTGCTGCCACCAGTAGCCTCCCACCGGCCGGTTCGCTCTCACAGAGAGGGTCTCCTCAGGGTGCCGTCAACCAAACAATGTCGGTTGGCAACCCCCAGGGGGAGAGCCTTCTCTGTGGGGGCACCTACCATCTGGAATGAGCTCCCCCCAGAGATACAAAGGATGCCGGACCTACGCACCTTCCGCCGCACTCTTAAGACCTTTTTATTTAATCAGGCTGGCCTGGCCTAATTTCTCCTTTTAATAATTATGTAATTTTGTAATTTTAACTTGTTTTAAATTATTAGGGTTTTAAATATTAAGGCCAAACTATTTAATCAGATTTTAATTGTTTTAAATTTTGTATGCATATTGTTTTACTATATGGCTGTTCACCGCGCTGAGTCCCTCAGGAGATAGGGCGGTATACAAATCAAATAAACCTAAATCTAAACCTAAACCATATATTGTAATAATCAGATTCTTCCTTTCCTTTAATTGCAAGTGTTAATCTATTCATTTCTGCACATTCCAATATTTTCTTATCACATTTTCATCTGCAGGAATCTCTTCACCATTCCAATTCTGTGCAAATACAATTCTAGGCGTAGTTATTACATGAATAATCAAATATACATTTTCTTTACTATAATTCCCTGGTAAAATCCCCAACAGGAATATCTCAGGTTTTAAATCAATATGCTGCTGCATCATCTTCTCCAACCACATATGAATTCTTGTCCAGTATTTTTTTGCTTCTACACATGTCCACCACATATGATAATACGATCCTGGTGTCTGATGGCATTTCCAACATTTACTTGATTTATCTTTAAAAGTTTTTGCCAGTCTTTTAGTTGACAAATGCCATCTATAAAACATCTTGTACAGATTCTCTTTGTATGCAGTTGGCATTGTTAACTTATAATTCCTATCCCATAATTGCTGTGATTTATCTAACTCTATCGTATGTCCAATTTTTTTTTGCCCATGCTATCATTGTTTCTTGTGTGAAGACCTATGTGTACCGATAAGGAACTTGCGAATATACAATAACAACAAACCTTGTTTCACAGCTAAACTTAAGCAGAGGAAGCTTACAGAAAAGGTGATAAAATGCTGTACAATCGACTTCCGGTTGAAGACGCTCGATCTCAAGCGCCCGTTCCTTCACTCCGTAAAAGCCACCGGAACAGCTGACAAGTGTTGACCGGTGGCTTGGGAAATCTCTCCCCAGACAAAGGGGAGAGGTAAGAGCAGGCAGGGGCAGGTAGAGCTCCCCAAGTGCCGTAGAAAAAATTCTGGCATGTGAAGGGTGAGAGCTCCCTAGAAACCTGCCAAGCAGCTCCGGACCTAGGACGACTCTGCAGCAGCAGAGCAAAACGCCGCGACCACATCTGCCTTTTTGGGATTGATCTGAAGATATAAAACCGTAGCAGAAAGGGCAAGCCAGGAGAGACAAGACTGCAAGTATTTTGTACTTAACTCCAATGGTGTATTGCCTCCTTTGGAAGTACTAATTAACAGTGGAAACAAAATGGCGATTGAGGCTTGAATGGGTGTGGAAAGTGAAAGTTAAGAAAAGTTTTTGGTTTTTTTATTATAAAAGTTTTTATTGGTTAAAAATAAACAATATTATCGCTTACAATATGTGGAATTTTCGTTATCCTTTTACAAAGATATTATATATATATTTTCTTTTTTTCACATACAGCAGATCTTCCCTTGTTAAAGTTTCAAATTTAACAACCAGATTTATACAAAAATATCAGTTCGGTATCCAGAGTAATATTAAAGTTTACAAAAATAAGAGATGTCATAAAAGGCACAAGATAATAGATTCCCCCCACTTCGTCATTTCTTAATTCTAGGTCTCAAGGTTCTGGCCTTAGCCCCCCCCCTCCTCCCGGACCGCCACAGCCTCGCCCGCCCCCATTCCTTGATCATCTGATACCTCCCCTTCCTCGGTTCCTGTATCTTCCCCCTCTCAGAGGGTCTTATGTTGCTCCAAATAGGCCTTAGCCTCCGCCACACTATTAATTTTCTTCCTACTGCCCTCCCAGAAAATCATCAAACCTTCCGGCATCAACCACCTGAAGCCAATTCCCTTAAGGTACAATTTATTTGATAAAAAATAATAATTTCTTCTTAATTCTCGTACCTGTCTAGGGATCTGCTTCAGAATGGTGACCTCCTTGCCCCTGTATATCAATGCCCCCGATCTTTGAGTTCTCAGTATTTCATCTCTCGTTTCCCTTCTCACAAATTTAATGTGGACCTCTCTTGGGACACTGTGTAAAATTGCATATTGTGAGTTTACTCTATAAACTAGATCCATATCCCATCTCATAAACTCCAAACCTCTTTCAGTAAATTTGCCCAACAATTTAGCCATCACTTCTTGCAAGTCTTCCTGGTCCACCTCTTCCACATTTTGAAACCTGAGAAAATAAGACATTCTATCCAGCTGCGAAGTTAAGATTACATTTCCTCTCATTTCTTCCCTCCTCTGGATTGCCCACACCTCCCCCTCCAAACCTCCCACCTTTTTCTTATTCTCCTCTGCCAGCTGTTGAACAGCAGTTAAATCTTTTTTCATAACTACAATTTCAGATTTTATTTCCAGTTGCCCTTTTTGCAGGCCATCAAGTTTATCAAGTTTCACAAGTTTCTCATCCAATTTTGCCAATTTCTCCAGAATTTTTTCCATGTCACCTGCAGCTGGTCTTTGTCCTTTTGCCATCTTGCAGTGATAAAGAATGGGAGGTCCTCAGGTAGGCACAAGCATCCAGAGAAGAAAAGATTTTCTTAAAAGTCAGCACTGTTTCCTCACAATCCACCAGAGGGCGCTCACAGAAGCAACGAGTCCGGCTCGTAGAGTAGGTCAAACAGGAAACCAGAGGTGGGTGATTTCATCAATTGTGTACAAAGAAGCAGGAAATCAGGCCCTGGCCATAACTCTCTGGCAAAGAGAGAGGCCTCCAGCCTCCCTTCTCGAATTCCGCCTCCACCATTCTCCACAAAAAATCAGCGAGGTAAGAGGTCTCCTTCTTTTTTCCTCCTCTTTCCTCTCAGTCACAGCACCCTTCCCAGCTACAAGGGGGGAGAAAAACTTCACCCCCCCTCACTCGTAGGACGCCTCATCGCTTCGCCAATCAAGGTCTCTCCTTTTCTACTTATTCTCCGGCCTGCATCCCTTCCTCTTCCAATCGCCTCTTTACCTGCTGCCTTAATTTCAATATGCCCCAGGTCCTACAGGCACAATGGCGCAGCCAATTGAGCATTGGCCGCCCAGCCCCTGGAATTGAGGCAGGGGACCCCTGGCAAGCCGCCCTTGACAGCGGATACCCCAAAACCAGGGCACCTGGCCCCGAGGGGCCTCCAAGCGGGGGGATTCAGACGCTGGGGCAGGAGCTAGCCCAGGCAGCATCCGTCACCATCCGGAACCAGAAGTCCTCCCTCAAAATTAAGAAAAGTTTGACTAAGCCTCTTTTTTTCTTTGCGGGAAAGAGACTTTGTAACAGCAAGAAAGTAACGCTGTTAATGTAAGAAGGAGGATTTTCTAAGTAGCAAATTAAGATAAATAGAAAAAGGAAAAAGGACTTTTTTTCTGATCTTTTGGAATTTTTTTTCCTTCTCTTTTGGCTGCAGACAGGAAAAGAGGGAGGGGGAGACCAGCCCATTTTGGAAGATGGCCTCAAAACCTGTAAAAACTGTCCCTACTAAGGGGTCTGGAAGTGCTGGCAGCTCTCCAGCTCACACATCAAGATTGCAAGTCCTTATTCCCCCAACAGAGCCACAGATTTTAACATTAGAAATGTTACAACAAGCCTTAAAAACCACATAGGATAAACGTATTACTGTGTTTGATGAGAAGATTCAAACGGTCTCAGATGAGATTTCAATTAGGAATCAGGAAATTAAGGAGGATATACTTTTGGCATTTCAAAGCTTGGCAGGACATATTGAAATTTTGGATGATAAGGTTGAAGAGATAAAACAGTCTAATGAAATTCTGGACAATAAATTGGGCCTGGCTCAGGAAAAAATTGAAAGGGCCGAAGCTGATGTTACGATGATTCAATATAGAGATATGGAATTTGCTTTGAGAATAAGAGGGGTGAAAGAGAACAAACAAGAGAACTTGAGAGAGATGATGGTGGAGGCACTGGCGCAGGCACTGGGGGAACAGAAAGTCGAAATTGGCTGGCAGATCGACAAAATTTACAGAGTCAATTCATGGGTGGCTAGACAGAAAAACCTACCAAGGGACATTGTGATTTACTTTACTACAAGGAGACTTCGTAATGAGATTCTACAGGCTACTTTTAAAAACAAGCTCCAAGTTGAAGGTCAAGAGGTTATGACAATGAAAGAAATCCCCCCAAAAATGTTGAGAGCCAGAAAGGAGTATTCCTTTCTGGTGGATGAACTGAGAAGTCGCCAGATACAATACAGATGGGAAGTGCCAGCTGGTATAGTGGTGAATTATTCAGGAGAAAGATATCGGCTTAATACTATATGGAAAGCAAGAGATTTTTATGCTAAAGTTTTAAAGGCTGGACCACCAAATCACCGGAAGTTAAAAGCAAGAAAGAAGCAAGGGGGGAAAGAAAAGGAGAAAGAGAAGAATTGCTGGCTATTGCTCAAGGGGGAGGGTCGACTAGCCAAGAA
This sequence comes from Ptyas mucosa, assembly GCA_012654045.1. Taxonomy (NCBI): domain Eukaryota; kingdom Metazoa; phylum Chordata; class Lepidosauria; order Squamata; family Colubridae; genus Ptyas; species Ptyas mucosa. Next base: position 3,767,646 of record WNWU01013765.1, on the reverse strand, counting down.
GATCTCCTTCAAATACAGTTAATTGATATAACAGATGAGCCAAAGGACCAAAGACAGACAAGAGCTGCTACAGTTAAACACAAGGAAGATTTAAGATTGCAACAATTACAGATGGTAACTCAGGAAACTACTAAAACAGAAGTTGTGGGAGGAGCCAGACCTAAAGGTCAAATGAAGAAAGACCATCAGGAACTGCTCCAAAAACTTTGGAGATTTAAAGATGGGAATTAGGTTCCTGACCTGGAATGTTAATGGTTTGAATTCAGCGCAGAAAAGGAGGAAAATATTTCATTATCTTAAACAATTTTAAAATGATGTACTTTGCTTACAAGAGACTCATATTAGAACACAAGATCAAAAATATTTAATAAACACAAGATTAGGTGTACATTATGTTGCAGCAGCACCAGAGAAGAAAAATGGTATTTGAAAAAAGACTTAATTGCAAAATTAATTGAAGCGGACGATCAAGGGAGATTTTTAGCAATTGAAGTTACAGTAAAAGGAGAAAAACTACTCTTAATTGGAATTTATGCACCGAATCAACAACAACAAGATTTTTATAAACTTTTACATTCAAAGCTGATACAGTGGAATTATAAATCATGTATTTTACTTGGTGACTGGAATGGAGTCTTAGATGTTAAAAAAGATAAGAGAGGCCCTAAACAAAATCAATCAACGAGAGCAAGATTGCCAAAATCTTTTTTCAAGATGATGGAAGATTGGGAGCTGAAAGATATTTTGCGGGAAAGAAATCCAACAGAAAAAGATTTTACTTTTTTTTCAGACAGACACCAATCCTTTTCAAGGATTGATTTTATTTTAACTACTAATGATCTTCCTCCTAGGGTGAAGAATATGAAGATTTGCTCCAGAACACTAACAGATCACAGTCCAGTTTGGGTGGAATTGGAGTATGGAAGGGGACCTAAGAGGTCATGGAGGCTAAATGAAAATTTGTTTAGATACCAGGAAAATGTAAAAGAGTGTAAGAGGTTTATGAAAGAATTTTTTGTTATAAATATGCAAAAGGGTAGCCCTATGGAAATGGTTTGGGATGCGAGTAAGGCATATATGAGAGATATTTTGATTTATTTGAATAATAAATTTAGAAAGAGGCAAGGGGAAAAAAGAAAGTCATTGGAAGACGAAATAAAGAAAAAAGAACAAACTTTGATAATGAATCCCACAGATAAAAAAATTAAAGAGGCAATTAATTTACTGAAAGGGCAATTTAACATGTTGATGGCTGATCAAGCTGCCACTAGTTTACAATATGCCAAACATCTTCCGGTGGCACGCAATCGCATTGAGGACGCTCCAATATGAGCGCCCGTTCCGTGGCTTCGTAAAAGCCTCCGATCAGCTGTCCAACGCTGTCGGAAGGCTTGAAAAGTCTTTCCCCGGGGAAAGGGGAGAGTGAAGAGCAGGCTGGTGGGGGTAGAGTTCCCCGAGAGCCCCCAGAGGAATCGCTGGGGTGTGAAGGGTGAGGACTCCCCAGAAGCCAGCCAAGCAGCTCCGGACCAGGAACGACTCTGCATTGGCAGAGCTAAACACCGCGACTGTATCTGCGGGGGTTTTTAAAGATTTTTTAAAAGATTTTTTTCTAACACGCAGGCGAGACCAGCCAGGAGAACTAAAATTGCAAGTATTTAACTTAGCTCCAACTTTTTTGTTTATTGCCTCCTTTGGAGCTTTTAAAGAACTAGATACAAAATGGCGATTGAGGCTTGAAAGGGTGTGAAAGTGAAAGTGACTTTGAAATGCAGATAGAGCCTCTATTTGTAGCTAAGAAGTGACTTTGTTTCTGTGCTAGAAGGAGGAATTTTTTTTTAAAGGACTGTTTTGAGCAAAGTGAAAATTTGTTTTCTTTATTTGGCTGCTTTTAAATAAAAGGAGAAAAGGGAAGAAAGAAGGAAAGGGGGCAAAAATTCTTTTTTAACTTTAAGATGGCTACGAGACCTCCAGTAGTAAAGACTCTCCCTACAAAGGGGCCAGGCAGTGTTGGCAGTTCCCCTGCTCATACTTCAAAAGCTCCTACCCCTCAAACAGAACCACAGATTTTCACACTTGAATTGCTGCAAGATTCTTTGAAAGATGCTTGATGTTCTGTCCCCTCCCTGCTTCAGGAGCCCAGACAAGCACACACACAAACAGAAGTGTACGAAAGTCGTTTATTCACCATTCATAAACAACAAGCTGGCAGCGAGCCCGGGAGAGATAAAGACAGCTGTTATTTTGAGTTGCCACGGCCAGTCCCTGATAAGGCTCTCCGGCATGTCCAAAAACAAACAGTCTTAAGGTTAGCAAACACTTATCTGATGCAGTACTTCAGGAAACAAGCAGCCAAGTTAATAATTTGTTCGTCACAAAAGCCAACAAGGTAAGGTCAGCTCCTTTTATACCTTGTGGGGCATTGGCTTTGTGACTCATCACCTCGTGCTCGGCCCCACCCACTCCTTTGCTGAGCCCATCTCTCTGATCGTCGCCACCTGGGATTAATCCACTCCCTCTCCTCATTAACGTCTGACTCAGAGGAGCTTTCCTCCTCAGGGCTTTCAGCTGGGGCCTGGGGTGGTGCCAAACCAGACAGGCCAGGAGAGGGGGGCCTTTCAGCTGGGGCCTGGGGTGGTGCCAAACCAGACGGGCCAGGAGAGGGGGGGCCTTGCCTCCTCCTCCTCTTCACTTTCGGAGGGTTCTTCCTCCGAAGGTCCGGGCTCGGGAGCCGAAGACACAACACTTTAAAAGCTACAGAGAAGAAGCTTACAGCTGTGATTGAGGAGAGGACAGAAGGGCTTACAGCAGTGATTGAGCAAAAAATTAAAGCAGTGTCAGACGGTATTTTAATACAGAATAATGAAATTAGGGAAGATATACTCTATGCATTTCAAGGGTTGGCAGCGCAAGCTGAAATGTTGGAAGATAAAATTGAAGAAGTAAAAGAGGCCAGCCAAATTCTGGATAGCAAATTCGAGCAGGCCCAAGGAAAAATTGAGCGATCTGAGGCTGATGTGACCATGATTCAATACAGCGAAATGGAGTTTGCTTTAAGAATAAGAGGGGTGAAGGAAAATAAACAAGAAAACTTGAGAGAGAAGATGGTAGCAGCATTGGCACAGTTGATGGGAGACCAGAAGCATGAGCTGGACTGGCAAATTGACAAGCTACACAGAGTCAACTCATGGGTGGCCAGGCAGAAACATTTACCTAGAGACATTGTAATATATTATACTACAAGATGTATACATAATGAAATTTTACAGGCCACTTTTAAAAGCAAGCTTCAAGTGGATGGACAAGAAGTGATGACAATGAAGGAGATCCCCCCGAAAATGTTAAGAGTTAGAAGAGAGTACTCTTTCCTGGTGGATGAGTTGAGAAATCGCCAGATACAATACAGATGGGATGTTCCAGCTGGTATAGTGGTTAACTATTCTGGAGAAAGATACAGGCTCAACACAGTGGAGAAAGCAAGAGATTTCTACTTAAATGTATTAAAGGCTGGAAGGCCAAAATCGCCTGAAATTAAAGGCAAGAAACAACTAATTGAGGAGAGACCACAGGAGAGAGAAGACTTGCTCGCAATAGCACAGCAATCTTGACCAGTCAAGAAGACCTTCTTCAGACACAGTTGATTGACATACCAGTAGAACCAAAGGATCAAAGACAGACTAGAGCTGCAACAGCTAAACGTAAAGAAGAGTTAAGACTGCAACAATTACAGATGGTTCCACAAGAAACTACCGAAACAGAAGCTGTGGAAGGAGCTAGACCCAAAGGTCAATTAAGGCATGAAAACCAGCAAATGCTCCAAAGGCTTCAGAGATTTAAGGATGGGAACTAGGTTCCTAACCTGGAATGTCAATGGTTTGAATTCACCACAGAAAAGAAGAAAAATATTTTGTTATCTTAAACAATTTAAAAATGATGTAATTTGTTTACAAAAAACTCATATTAGATTACAAGATCAAAAATACTTAATAAACACAAGATTGGGTGTACATTATGTTGCAGCAGCACCAGATAAGAAAAATGGTATAGTTATCTACCTGAAGAAGGATTTAATTGCAAAATTAATTGAAGCAGATGATCAAGGAAGATTTTTAGCAATAGAAGTACTAATAAAAGGGATGAAAGTACTCTTAGTGGGAGTTTACGCACCAAATGAACAACAGGATACTTTTTACAGACTTTTACAAGTAAAGCTGACACAATGGAATTATAAATCGTGCATTTTGCTCGGTGACTGGAATGGAGTTATAAATGTAAAAGAAGATAAGATGGGACCTAAACAAAGTCTTTTTACAAGAGCAAAATTGCCAAAATCTTTTTTTTTATTGAAAAAGTTTTTCAAATACAAATTTCCCCCCTTTCCCCCCCATCCCCCAACATATTATATTACATTAATCAGGTAAACCTAGAGAATACAATTCCCTCCCTTTCCCTCCCTAACCCTCCCCAATCACCCTTCCCACCCCCTTCCCCCGGATTTCCACTATTTAAAATTCTAGTAATTCCAAACACAATATATATTATTCATCCCCTTCATATTCTATACCCTGCTTGCTATTCTATATTATCAAATTAATCTAGTCTTCCTCAGCTAAAAGCTATGTAATATTTTCTAGTTTGATATTTATTTTGTACATAATCAATCCACTTTTTCCATTCCCGTATGTAACTCTCTTGCGAATGATCTTTTAAAAAAGCTGAAATCTTCGCCATTTCTGCAAATCCAGCCATCTTCTGAATCCATTGTTCAATGGTAGGCAAAACATCTTTCTTCCAATATTGGGCAACCAACAATCTAGCCCCTGTCACCATATACAAAATCAATTTTATTTCCCCCAATGTAAAATCCTTAACTATACCCAGTAAAAACAATTGTGGAGAAAATTGTAGTTTTTTCTTCAAAACATTTTGCATAACCCACCAAATTTTTATCCAAAAAGCCTTCACTTTCTTACAAGTCCACCAAATATGATAGTATGTAGCATCTAAGCAGTCACATCTCCAACATTTTGGTTGAACATTGGGGTACATACAAGACAGTTTCTTGGGATCTAAATGCCACCTATAAAACATTTTGTAGAAATTATCCCCTAAATTCTGTGACTGAGTAAATTTAACATTCTGAACCCATATTTTTCCCCAAGTATCCATCATAACTTGTTCACCAAAATTCTGTGCCCATTTAATCATACAATCTTTAACCAATTCGGATTCTGAGTCCCTTTCTAACAAAAGATTATAAACTCTCTTAATATGCATTGGACCTTTCTCCTTTATCTGTCTAACCAGTTCTTCTTCATACTCCATTAAACCAGTTTTTTGATCTTCTTTCCATCTCATTTGTAGTTGATTATACTGCAACCAAATTAAAGTAATCCCTTCTGCCAACAGTATTTCCAATGACTTCAAATGCCATCTGCCCCCTTCAGTAAAAAGTATATCTTTATATAAACACCCCCCCCCCGAGTGACTTAATATTTGTATTCCACATGGTATCAGCAAGATCCAGCCAGAGCGGAATTTTATAATCCCAATTATGTCGATGTTTCTTCCAAACTCTCATCAAGGCACTTCTAAGTATATGACTATTAAATACTTTGTCCACTTTGTGCTCATAGAATAAATATGCATGCCAACCTAAATCCAGATCATGACTTTCAATATTCAATATTTCGGTTTTTGTTTTTCCAAACCAATCACTTGTTTGTATCAATGCTGCTGCTTCATAGTACAATCGAAGGTTTGAAGTTTGAGGCCGCCCCTCTCACGAATATCTTGCATAATTTTCAATTTAACTCTCGGTTTTTTCTCATTCCAAACAAACTTGTTCAGTTCTTTTCGCCATTCTATCAGTTGGTTGTCGGATTTAAGCACCGGAATCATTTGAAACAAAAAGATAAATCTAGGTAAAATGTTCATTTTAACTGCTGATATTCTCCCAAGTAAAGATAGCTGCAGTTTTTTCCAAGTTTGCATATCTTTTTGTATCTTTTGCCACAAAACCTCATAGTTATTTTGAAACAATTTTATATTTGAATCTGCAACTTGTATCCCTAAATATTTAACCTTTGTCACTATTTCAAAACCTGCCATTTTTTGAAGTTCAATTTTTTGTTTTTCTGTCAGATTTTTAACAATCATTTTAGTTTTTTTCTGATTCAACCTAAATCCTGATACCATACCATATTCTTCTATAATATCTTTCATCTGGATTATTGATTTCATCGGGCGTGTTAGGGTAACTACCAGATCATCTGCAAATGCCCTAGTTTTGTATTCTTCTTGCCTTATAACTATTCCCTTCACAGAATTCGAGTCCGGTATTCCGTTCAACAAGACTTCTAAAGTTAGAATAAATAACAACGGGGACAACGGACAACCTTGTCTAGTACCTTTTTGTATATTAAAATTCGTCGTTAAACTTCCATTAATAATGAGTTGTGCAAATTGCTCTTGATATATTGCTGCAATCATCTGTATAAACCGATTCCCCAAACCCATTTTTTCCAAAGTCTTAATTATAAAATTCCAATTCACTCAATCAAAGGCCTTCTCCGCATCCAAAAAAACCAGCACTGCAGGGATCTGTTTATTCTTTTCTAAATAGTCCAATAAATCTATAATTTGCCTAACATTCTCCTTCATATATCTGCCTTTGATAAATCCTGTTTGGTCATGATGAATCACCTCTTGGACAACTGGCATCAATCTGTTGGCTAATACTTTTGCAAAAATTTTATAATCCGTATTTAAAAGAGATATTGGTCTAAAGTTTTCTGGTTTTTTAGAGACTGATTCTTCTTTCGGTATTAACGATACAAAAGCTGCTTTCCATGAGGAAGGTATTTTGCCACCTTGCTGTATATTACAAAATAAATCTTTAAGATGCTCAATTATTTCTGCTTGTAAAGTTTTGTAGTAAATTGCAGTTAGACCATCCATTCCCGGAGCTTTGGCTGTTTTCAGTTGTTTTATAGCATAGCTAATCTCATCAACTGCTATAATTGATCCAACTTTTCCTTTTGTACAAGTGAGATTTTTGTAATCCTTTTTTCTTCTAGATATTTATTTATAAGATTATCGTGTATGTTGTCTTTAGAATATAACTTAACATAATAATCCAGAAAAGCCTTTTTAATTGATTCTTGCTGGAAAACTTCTGAAGTTAATTGCTTCCTCAATGTGTAAGCCAACCATCTGCCCGGTTTATTAGCATTGGCAAAAGTATTATGTTTTGCAAATTGTAAATTAGTTGCTGTTTGTTCTGCTATAAGCATTTGAAATTGGTCTTTCAAAAGTTTTATAGTTGTTTGTAATTTTCCATCTGTTGGGTTTTTTATCAATAGCTGCTCCTTTTTCTTTATCTCTTTTTCCAACTCTATTCTTTTTTTCTGTCTATTTTGTTTATTTTTAAAATTCATTTGTATCAGTACTCCTCTCATGTATGCTTTAGCTGCATCCCAAACAATTTCAATAGGAGTGCCTTTATTTGAATTCATTTTTAAAAAATTCCTTTATATGTTTCTTAAGTTCATCTACATTTTTTTCATATCTAAACAAGTTTTCATTTAGTCTCCAAGATCTTCTTTCCTTCTTTCTCATCTCAATTTCTATCCATACCGGACTATGATCAGTTAAAGTCCTCCGAAATATCTTCGTTTTCTTTACTTTAGGAAGTAAATCAACCGTTAACAAAATGAAATCTATCCTGGAAAAGGATTTATGCCTATCCGAATAAAAAGTAAAATCCATTTCGTTTGGATTGTGCAATCTCCATATGTCCTTCAATTCCAAATCCTCTTTCATTTCAAAAAAAACCTGTGGTAGTTTAACGCCTAATTTAGCCACACTTTTTAAATCCATTTTAGGTTGTATTACTCCATTCCAGTCACCCATAATCAAAATAGATGTGAAGTCCCAACCTAGAATTTTAGAATAAAGCATTTTATAAAAAACTTCTTGTTGCTGGTTAGGAGCATAGACTCTAACCACCAGGGTTGGACCATTGTCTGTATTCAATTCAATTGCTATATATCTCCCACAATCATCTGCTTCTATTAGTTTAGCTGAAAATCTTTTATTTATATATATCACCAGTCCGTTCTTTTTTTCCGAATTTGAAGCAATAAAGTGCATTCCCAATCTTGAATTCATCAAATATTTCTGATCTTGTAACTTGATATGAGTTTCTTGCAAACAAATAACATCATTATTAAATTGTCTCAAATAATGAAATACTTTTTTTCTTTTGGATGGAGAATTCAGTCCATTCACATTCCAAGACAAAAATTTAGTCATTTGGGCTACTGTGAAGTTTTGAGAACAGTTGCTGAAGATCCTCTTGCACACAGGTAGTCTTCGGCTTTGTTCCTCCCACGACTTCAACTTGTGCCTTTTCCTTAACCTTCTTGTTTCTTTGTGACTTGGGTTTCTCCTGTTGCTGTGCTTCTAGAATTTGCCTAGAGATTGCTCTAGTTATACGTTGCTCCTCAAATTTACTTGACCCCATATCAAGATCCAGCACCTCCTCTCTCCTAGATTTCGATGTGTCTTCCAAAAGGGAGATTGGAGGTGGTGCAAAAGGATCAACCAACAAACCACCTACTGCCCCCTGGGTCTCCATTGCTTGCTTTTGTGACTGTTTTATTTGTTCCTCAGTTTCTTGATCAAATTCCCTCTGTGCTTGAGCCTCTTTATCTATTGGCGAAGATGTATGAGGAGATGTTGAACCCGCTTTCAAAACGTTATAATAAAAATCTTCTGCTTTTGATATAGTATTTAAACGGTATCTCACTCCTTGTATCCTCAATATTATGCCAACTGGGGCATCCCACCGAAATTGTATTTGCTGTTTCTTTAATTCTGCCACCAAAAATCCAAAATCCTTTCTATCCTTTAGCATTTTAGGTGGTAATTCTTTAAAAACTCCAATCTCAGATCCATCAACTTGCACAGTAGAAACAAATGAATTTTGCAAAATGGCATTTCTTATCTTTCTGTCTGTAAAATATATCACCACATCTCTAGGCAGTTGCCTATATGCTGCCACTCGAGAATTCACTCTATAGGCTTTATCAATTTTGTAAAGAATCTCATCAGAATTATCCACCTTCAGCAACACTGCCAGAGCATCAGCACAAACCTTTCTAAGATCTTCCTACTGTTCTCTTCTATGCCTCTAAGTCTGATGGCAAATTCCATTGATCTAAATTGCATCATCGTTATCTCATACTCCAGCCTCTGAGTTTTCTGGTCCACCTCAACAATTTTAGAATCAGATTCCTTCAGTTTAATATCCACATCTGAAGCAAGTTTATCCACGTTTTTATCAACCTGCAGGAGTACATCAGACAAGCCTTTCACCACTGTTTGAATATCTTTGTTAACAAGATCAAATTTTTCTTGAACCAAGCCTTTAATCTCCTGCTCAGATTTAGCAACCATGCCTTTAACTTCCTGCTCAGACCTTTTAATTTCTGTCACAATAAAGTTCTTTAAATCCTGGAAGCCATCCTCCTTTGTCTGAGATTGTGATTGCTGTAGAGGAAGCTGTTCAGGCTTATGAGTGGGGGAGCCCCCCCCCCTGCTACTTTAGAGTCTGACTTCATTTGTTTAGACATTTTACTATTTCTTTTTCTTTTTCCAGCACAAATTGCTCCAAATCTTGCTAATAATTTCTCCAGAGTAGACAAAGTCAATAAGAAAAGTCAATAAGTCCAAAATACTTTGTATTCTATCTTCCAATCAAGTCTGTTACTTTGTAAGCAAACTACTTTCGCTTTCAGCTGTTCTTTCCGCTGAAAGCAAACGCCATTTTTTTCCCTCTTTGTCTTAAACTTTCTCAGGTTCAACTTGTTCAAACTTCTTTAAAATTGATTTGCAGGGCTAACAGATATATACTTGCATTTGTAGAGGATCCGTTCCACCCTGCTAATTATTCTTTTTTTCTTTTAACGCTGAGTACAATGTCTTGCTCTGCAATTAGCAGAGTTTCCCCTTCATCCGGAACTTCTGCGCTTTGAAAAGGGAGCACACCCTGTTGCCTCCCCAGAAGCAAGAAAAGCGTTCCGGGGGTCTCACAGGGGCTCTACCTGTGCAGCGCAAGTTCTTCTCCCGAATCCTAATGGACTCGGTGTTTTTCGAGCCAAAAAAACAGCTCTTTGACAGGCGAGGGGCTGGCTATCTTAAAGGGACCGTCAGCGACGAACGTAACCCAACCCGGAAGCTGCCAAAATCTTTTTTTGATTTGATGGAGGATTGGGAATTGAAGGATGTTTGGCGGGAGAGAAACCCAGCAGAAAAAGACTTTACTTTTTTCTCAGACCGACATCAGTCCTTTTCCAGGATTGATTTTATTTTAATAACTACTGATCTTTTCCCCAGGGTGAAGACCACAAAGATTTTCCCAAGAACGTTAACTGATCACAGCCCAGTCTGGGTAGAAATGGAGTATGGGAAGGGACCTAAATGGTCCTGGAGGTTAAATGAAAATTTGTTTAGATATGAGGAAAATGTAAAGGAATGGAAGAGATTTATGAAAGAATTTTTTGTTATAAATATGCAAAAGGGTACCCCTGTGGAAATGGTGTGGGATGCGAGGTATTTTGATATATCTGAACAATAAATTCAAAAAGAAGGAGGAAAAAAGAAAATTGTTAGAGGATGAAATAAAGAAAAAAGAACAAATGTTGATAGCGAATCCAGTAGATAATAAAATTAAAGAGGTAATTAAATTACTTAAAAGACAATTTAACATGTTGATAACAGATCAAACAGCAACTAATTTACAATATGCTAAACATAACACATTTTGTAATGCTAATAAACCGGGTAGGTGGTTAGCGTATTTGATGAGAAAAAAGCAGAGCCAAAGGACAATAGAAAAAATAAAATACAAAGGGAAAGAAGTTTATCAGCAAGATTTGATAAAGAAGTCTTTTTTAGAATTTTACTCAAAATTATATATGGCTAATAAAATTCAAGATATAGATTTAGATAGATACTTACAGAATGAGAATACTTTGTTAGCTACACAAGAACAGAGGGATATTTTAAACCAGCCAATAACCTCTGAAGAAATTATGTCTGTAATTAAAGAACTGAAATCTGGTAAGGCCCCAGGTTCGGATGGTTTGACAGCGGTTTATTATAAAAATTTACAGGTAGAGATGGCGGACCCATTGAAACAATTATTTAATAATATACAACAAGGTGGAGTGGTACCTCCATCTTGGAAGACAGCCTTTATTTCTTTAATACCAAAGGAAGGACAAGATCACTTAGATCCAAAAAATTATAGGCCTATATCACTATTAAATACAGATTACAAGATTTTTGCTAAAGTATTAGGAAATAGATTAATGAAAGTTATGCAACAAATGATACATTATGATCAAACAGGTTTTATAAGTGGCAGACAAATGAAAAGTAACGTAAGACACATTGTAAATATATTGGAGTATTTGGGTAGGAATAACCAGGTCCCTGCAGCGTTAATATTTTTAGATGCAGAGAAAGCATTTGATCGACTGAATTGGCAATTTTTACTTAACTTATTGGAAAGGATGAAGTTTGGAAATCATTTTGTGCAATCAATTAAGACAATATATCAGCGACAAACAGCTCAAATAATAATTAATGGAGGCTTAACTGATAATTTTAATATAGAAAAAGGTACAAGGCAAGGTTGTCCTTTGTCTCCATTGTTGTTTATTTTATCATTAGAAATATTGCTGAATAAAATACGTGGATCAGAAAGCATAACAGGAATCAAAATTAGACAGCACGATTATAAATTACGTGCATTTGCAGATGACCTGGTGGTTACCTTAACCCAACCATTACAATCTATTAAGGCTCTGATGGATATAACTAAGGATTATGGACAAGTATCGGGTTTTAAAATAAATGCAGCCAAAACAAAGATAATAGCTAAAAATATGATGGTAAAACAAAAAGAGGAGATGGAAACTATAACGGGATTTGAAGTTGTTAAAAAGGTTAAGTATTTAGGGGTTAATATCCTGACAACAAATACAAAATTGTATCAGCATAATTATGAACCATTATGGCATAAAGTACAAGTAGAGATGCAAAGTTGGGAAAAATTGCAACTGTCACTGTTGGGAAGGATAGCCGTAGTTAAGATGAATGTTTTGCTGAGGTTTCTGTTCCTTTTTCAAAAAATACCTATACTTAAAAATGATAAAAATCTGAAGGAGTGGCAAAAAGGTGTAAATACTTTTGTTTGGGCAGGGAAGAAACCACTTCCGCATCCTGCACTATTCTGTGCAGAATAATGCAGGATGTCAGGGAAAGAGGAGGCCTCAAAATGCCTAATTTAGGGTTGTATTATGATGCGGCTGTCCTATCAGCAGTTAGTGATTGGGTTAATTTAACGGAGGACAGTATATTAAATATAGAGGGGTACGGCCTGGTTTATGGCTGGCATGCTTATCTATTGTATGATAAAAGGGTAGATACTATTTTTAAAAGTCATATATTAAGAAGTGTTCTGTTACGTATCTGGAAGAAATATCGATATAAATTAAATAATAAGTTACCAATTTGGACAATACCCAGACACATGATAGAGAATATAAGTATAGAGCAAAAACAAGATGGGATTACATATAAAGAACTTCTATATAGGGATGGAAACGTATTTCAACTAAAAACTATTCAACAATTGAAAGAGGAAAGAGTGATTAAAACATGGTTTCAATATGGCCAGCTACAGGCCAGATGGATAGAAGATCAAAAAATGGGTATTTTGTGTCAGGACGAGAACTTAATTAAACAAATTAGGGATCAAAGCCAAAGGCATATAAAAAGGGTATATAATGCATTAGTGGAAATAGACTCAGAAACTGAATTAGTTAAGAATTGTATGATAAAATGGGCGCAAAATATAGGGGAAGTAATACCAATTGATACATGGGAAAGTATATGGGTTAGAAATGTGAGATTTACACAAGCTCAAAATTTAAGAGAAAATTTTTACAAAATGTTTTATAGATGGCATCTAGACCCGAAAAAGTTAGCTTGTATGTATTCAAACCTTCAGCCCAAATGTTAGAGATGCGATTGCCAGGATGCTACATATTATCACATATGGTGGACATGCAAAAAAATTAAGGTGTTTTGGGTTAAAATTTGGTGGGTTATTCAAAATATTTTGAAGAAAAAGATTAAGTTTACGCCACAGTTCTTTTTGTTGGGAATAATGACAGACTGTACAGTAATAGAGACTAACTTGATTTTAAATTTAACAATGGCAGCAAGATTACTGGTGGCACAATATTGGAAGAAGGAAGATATACCCACCATTGAGGAATGGACATTAAAAGTAATACATTTGGCAGAAATGGCAAAAATTTCCGCATACCTTAGAGATCATTCGAATGAAAGATATATAAGGGAATGGAGAAGATGGATCGATTGTATCCAAAACAAATATCGGACTAAAAAACTTCAAATAGCTTATGAATGAAATATTTGACTTTGTTAGTGTTTTATGTGTATAATGTTTTGAGTGCTAGGAGTTAAAGATCTAGGGTTAATCTAGCTCAATGTATTGTTAGCAGATTTTAGATTAGGTTTCTAGAATGTTGAATGTTAGACCCTGTGCTGGTCCTGGGAAGTTCAGGGAGGGGGGAGGGGGTGGGGGGAAATGGGAGGGGGTTGAGTTTGTGGGAGGGAAGGGGTGGAGGTGGGTTAGGGAGAGGGGAGGGGGTGGGGTAGGGAAAAATGTTTGTACTTTTTATCAAACTATTTAATAAAAAAAATGCCAAACGTAATAATTTCTGTAATGCAAATAAACCTGGAAGGTGGTTAGCCTATTTGTTACAAAAAAAACAGAACTCGAGGATAATAGAGAAAATAAAATACAAAGGTAAAGAGGTTTATCAGCAAGAGTTGATTAAGAAGTCTTTTTTAGAATTTTATTCAAGATTGTATATTGGTGATAAAATAGAAGATGTAGATATAGATAGATATTTACAAAGGGAGGATATTTATACAATAACACAGGATCAGAGGGATAGTTTAAATCAACTGATAACTTCAGATGAGCTTTTGTTTGCAGTTAAACAACTGAAAGTGGGTAAATCACCTGGGACAGATGGGCTGTCAACTGTTTATTACAAATATTTACAGGAGGAAATGGTTGAACCACTGAAGGAATTATTTAATAATATACAACAAGGAGGTGGGGTACCTCCATTGTGGAAGACAGCTTTTATTTCCTTAATTCCAAAAGAAGGTCAAGACCATACAGATCCTAAAAATTACAGATCTATATCACTCTTAAATACAGATTATAAGATCTTTGCCAAAGTTTTAGCAAACAGATTAATGACAGTTATGCAACAAGTGATACATCATGACTAAACAGGTTTTATAAGTGGTAGACAAATGAAGGGTGTAAGACATATTGTTAATGTATTAGAATATTTGGGGAGGAACAACCAAGTCCCTGCGGTGTTAATATTTCTAGATGCAGAGAAAGCGTTTGATCGTTTGAATTGGCAATTTTTACTGAAATTAATGGAAAGGATGCAATTTGGAGAACATTGTATGAAATCTATTAATACAATATATCAGGAACAGACAGCGCAAATAATAATTAATGGAGGCCTAACTGATAATTTTAAAATAGAAAAAGGTACAAGGCAAGGTTGCCCTTTGTCTCCATTGTTATTTATTTTGTCATTGGAAATATTGCTGAATAAAATTCAGGGGTTGGATAAGATAATGGGAATTAAAATTAGACAGTCTGAGTATAAAGTACGGGCATTTGCAGACGACTTGGTTGTTACGTTAACCCAACCAGCACAGTCGGTTACTGTATTGATGGATTTAATTAAGGTATATGGACAAGTATCTGGTTTTAAAATAAATGCAGCCAAAACAAAGATAATAGCTAAAAATATGACGAGAAGCCAAAAGGATGAGATGGAAAGGGATATAGGATTTGAAGTAGTAAAGAAGGTTAAGTATTTAGGGGTTAACATTTTAAGTATGAATATGAAATTATATCAGTGTAATTATGAATCATTGTGGCAAAAAATACAGATGGAGATGGAAAGTTGGAAAAAAATACAATTATCTTTGCTGGGAAGGATAGCTACAGTAAAGATGAATGTTTTACCAAGGTTCTTATTTCTGTTTCAGATAAAAATCTGAAGGAATGGCAAAAGGGTATAAATACCTTTGTTTGGGCAGGAAAGAAGCCACAAGTAAAGCAGAAAATAATGCAAGATTCTCGAGAAAGAGGAGGTCTTAAAATGCCTAATTTAGGATTGTACTATGAAACAGCTGCCCTTTCGGCAGTTAGTGATTGGGTAAATTTAACAGAGGAAAGGATATTAAATATAGAAGGATACGGTCTGGTCTATGGCTGGAATGCTTATTTATTGTATAATAAAAAAGTAGATAGTATCTTTAAGAGTCACATACTAAGAAATGCTTTATTGCGTGTCTGGAAATAATATCAATATAAATTAAATGATAAATTACCAATCTGGACAGTACCCAGACACGCAATAGAGAATATAAGTGTAGAACAAAAACAAGATGAGACTATTTATAAGGAACTTTTGTATAAGGAAGGAAATAGATTTCAATTAAAATCTATTCAACAATTAAAAGAAGAAAGAGTAGTTAAACTTGGTTTCAGTACGGTCAGCTACAGGCCAGATGGGGAACAGATCAAAAAGTAGGTATTTTGCAACAGGAGGAGAATTTGATTAAACAAATAAGAGATAAGAGTCAAATGCACATAAAAAGGTTGTATAATGCCCTGGTGGAAATAGATTCAGAAACAGATTTAGTTAAGGATTGTATGATAAAATGGTCACAAAATATAGGTGAAGTAATAACGCTGGAAACATGGGAAAATATATGGGTTAGAAATGTAAGATTTACACAAGCGCAGAATTTAAGAGAGAATTTTTATAAAATGTTCTACAGGTGGCATCGAGACACAAAAAAATTAGCGGGTATGTATCCAAATGTACAACCTAGATGCTGGAGATGTGACTGTCAGGATGCTACGTATTATCATATATGGTGGATGTGTAAGAAAATTAAGGCTTTCTGGATTAAAATATGGTGGATTATTCAGAATATTTTAAAGAAAAAGATTAAATTTATGCCACAGTTTTTTTTGTTGGGAATTGTAACGGATTATACGGTTATAGAAACTAAGCTGATTTTAAATTTAATAACTGCTGCTAGGTTACTAGTGGCACAGTACTGGAAGAAGGAAGATCTACCCACCATTGAGGAATGGACATTAAAAGTGGTGCACCTGGCTGAAATGGCAAAAATTTCTGCATATTTGAAAGACTATTCAAATGAAAGATACTTGTCAGAATGGAGAAGATGGATTGATTATATTCAAAACAAGTATTGGACTAAGAAGCTTCAAATAGCATATGAATGAAATATGTAACCTAATTGATAGTTTATAGTGTGGGTTTATAACGTTTTGAGTTATAGGAGTTAAAGATCTAGAGATAACTGGAATTTAATATAATGTTAGCATATTTTAGCTTTATGTTTGGGAAATGCTGTACCCTGTGCTTGTTCTGGGAAGTCTAGGGGGGAGGGGGGAGAGGGAAAGGGAAGGGGAGGGGGGAGGGATAAGAGGGTGGGATTGGGGGTGGGGATGGGTGATGGAGGGGGTTGGGAGGGGTGGAGAAAATGTTTGTATTCCTTTTAAAACTTTTTAATAAAAAAAAAAATGCTGTACAATCAGGCCAGAAATGTATTAACAAGGGAGATTAGAGCAACAAAAAGAAGCTACTTTGAAAAGCTAAAGAATCAGTTCTCTTTTCTTTTCTTTCTTTTTTCTTTTTATTAGATTTATATACCGCCCTTCTCCCTGAGGGGACTCAGGGCGGTGAACAGGCAAAGATAAAAAACATAGATACAAAATTTAAAAAACCAATTAAAACTGAATTAAATAATTGCCCCAACAATTCAAAACCCGTTTTTTAAAAAAATTGAATTATAAAATTAAAGTTTAAAATTTTCTTACAAAAAGGGGAGAGATTATGCCAGGCCCGCCTGATGGAACAAGAAAGTTTTTAACTCACGGTGGAAAGCACGAAGATCCGGGATCCGCCGAATCTCTGGGGGGAGGTCGTTCCAGATAGTGGGTGCCCCCACAGAAAAGGCTCTCCCCCTGGGGGCCGCCAGTTGACATTGTTTGGCCAACAGCACCCGGAGGAGCCCCTCTCTGTGGGAGCGTACTGGTCGGTGGGAGGTTATTGGAGGTAGTAGGCGGTCCCGTAAGTACCCGTGTCCTAAGCCATGGAGCACCTTAAAGGTGGTAACCAACACCTTGAAGCGCACCCAGAAGACCACTGGGAGCCAGTGCAGCTCGCGCAAGAGCGGTGTCACATGAGAGCGCCATGTCGCTCCCATCACCACCCGCACGGCCGCACTCTGCGCCAGTTGGAGCCTCCGGGTGCTCCTCAGGGGGAGCCCCATGTAGAGAGCATTACAGTAGTCCAGACGGGAGGTAACAAGGGCATGAGTGACCATGAGTAAGGAGTCCTGATCCAGAAAGGGGCGCAACTGGCGAATCAGGCGAACCTGATGAAAAATCCTCCCGGTCATGGCCGTCAGATGCTCTTCTAAGGACAGCCGTGAATCCAGGAGGACGCCCAAATTGCGCGCCCTCTCTGTGGGGGCCAATGATTCGCCCCCAATAGTCAGCGATGGTACCAGCTGACTATATCGGGACGTCGGAAACCACAGCCACTCGGTCTTGGATGGATTGAGTCTGAGCCTGTTCTTCTCCATCCAGATCCGCACGGCCTCCAGGCACCGGGACATCACTTCAAGGGCATCGTTGGGGTGGTCTGGGGTGGAGATGTACAGCTGGGTGTCGTCAGCGTACTGATGATATCTCACCCCAAAACCACAGATGATCTCACCCAGCGGCTTCACATAAATGTTGAACAGGAGGGGTGAGAGAACCGATCCCTGTGGCACCCCGCATATAAGGGGCCTAGGAGTCGATCTCTGCCCCCCAGGTTCAACAAATGAACCAGCAAACATGTGGAAAACTCTTAAAAATATCACCGGCTATGGCAAACTGCCTCCCCAGGCTGAAGGAAATCAACAACTGGAAGATGACCTGAATGTATTTTACTGCAGGTTTGAAAGGAAACTACAGCCACCTATCTCTACAACCTCCATCTCAGACACACCAACAACAGCCAAGCCTCCTACAACTGACCTCATCCCATTGGGTTCACAACCCCTAGTGATCACAGAAAAGGAAGTTCAAGACCTATTCCACAGACAAAAGCCAGGAAAAGCTCCAGGCCCAGACAAGATAACTCCTTCTTGCTTAAAAGTCTGTGCTGGCCAATTGGCCCCCATCTTCACCCGTATCTTCAATAAATCACTAGAGATGTGCTATGTTCCTTCTTGCTTCAAATGCTCTACTATCATCCCAGTGCCGAAAAAGCCCACCATCAAGGAACTGAATGACTACAGACCAGTTGCTCTAACATCTGTAGTCATGAAAACCTTTGAAAGGCTAGTGCTGTCCCACTTGAAAACCATCACGGATCCGCTGTTAGAGCCCTTGCAATTTGCATACCGAGCAAATAGATCAACAGATAATGTTGTTAATATGGCTCTGCGCTACATCCTACAACATCTTGAATCTCCAAAGACCTACGCAAGGGTCCTCTTTGTAGATTTTAGTTCAGCATTCAATACCATCATTACAGACACTCTTCTGATTAAGCTAAACTAGCTACAGGTACCTGAACACCCTTGTAAGTGGATCATAAGCTTCCTAACAAACAGGAAGCAGCAGGTGAAGCTAAGCAGAATCACATCAGATACCTGTACAATTGGCACAGCCCCCCCCCCCAAGGCTGTGTGCTCTCCCCACTTCTCTTTTCTCTGTATACCAATGATTGCATCTCTAACAATCCATCTGTTAAACTACTGAAGTTTGCAGATGACACAACAGTGATCGGTCTCATTCGAGAGAATGATGAATCCGCATACAGACGGGAGACTGAACAACTAGCTGTTAATGAATTAAGGATCTGACCCAATAATATTCAGAGACCATATTCTTCTGTTAAACAAAAGTATTTATTGTATCCATTCAATACATCAAACAACTAAATACAACCAAATAACCGTTGGTACATCTACTTATATACTATGTAGGCAGGGACTAATATACATTGATTGGACGCTTCTTATGATTGACAATATTAATACTAGATCTCTCCATTCTTCTTCAGGGTCTTAAGTTCCTACTCCTATGGATGAGGCATTTAATTATTTAACAAAACCCCCTCTAAATGCCTTATCCATTTTGTATACTTTTTTTTACACTTAACTTATTTGTTAATATGATGTGTTGTTTATTCATTAAAGGTTTTGTCAAAATATCTGCTATTTGTTCATCAGTTTTACAATGTATGGTTTTAATAAATCCTAGTTTACATAATTGTCTCACATGCTTATATTTTATATCTATGTGTCTAGATCTTTTACCAATTGCATCTGCTAAAGATATTTCTATAGCAGCCTTGTTATCTTCATAAATATGAATAGGATAATTGGGTTTGACCCACACACTTGTGATCAAATCATCAAACCATGTAATATTATTAGCTGCTTTTGATAAACAAATATATTCAGCCTCTGCTGTTGATGTTGCTACTAAGTTTTGCTTTCCAGTATACCAATATATAGGACTATTGTTTAAATACAATACATAACCCGAAGTGCTTTTACGACTTTTAACATCTCCAGCCCAGTCAGCATCCGCATAACATGTAATATTTGGAATATTTATTTTTTCTGGTTCTATACATAAACATTTATCAATGCTATATCTTAGATATCTTAAAACTCTTTTCACTGCCTCCCAATGATAATTATTTGGTTTACTTACATGCCTAGATAATAAATTAACCGCCAATGTTATATCTGGTCTAGTCCAATTGGCAATATATAAAAGTGATCCAATTATTGATCTGTATAGAATGTTATCTTTAAATTCAGGAGCTTCATTATACATATTTTTTACGAAATCAGTTTGCATAGGTGTTTCACAAGGTTTAGCATCACTCATATTACATTTGTACAACAGTTCTTTAATGTTTTCTTCTTGAGATAAATGGTATCCTTTTGATGTCTTACTAATTTGTACTCCTAAATATTTATTAATATTTCCTAAGAATTTAAGTGAGAACTTTTCTCCTAGCTTATCAGCAAATTCAATACATTTTTCTTTATTTTTACATATATACAAAATATCATCTACATATACCAATATATATTCTGGATAATCTCCTTCCATTTTTGTAAAAAAACAATTGTCTGCTGTCGTTGCAGTGAATCCCATTGTTATTAATTCTTTAGTTAGACACTCGTACCATCTTCTTCCGGACTGTTTAAGTCCATATAGACTTTTATTGAGTAACCATGTTTCTCCCTTTATTGTGTCCTTACTATGTGGTGCTTTTACATATATTTCCTTATCTAAGTCAGCATGTAAATATGCTGTTTGAATGTCGTATTGATACACTTCCAAATTCATTATGGATGCTATAACTAGTGCACTTTTTACACTTTCTATTCTGATTGTAGACGAATAAGTATCATCATAATCCTCGGGATATTTTTGAGCAAATCCCTGTGCAACAATTCGTGCTTTGTATAATTTTTCTCCCTTTTCTAAATTTTTAATTTTAAATATCCATCTAGTGCCTATAGTAGATTTGTTGCTTGGTACCTTAGTTTTTGTAAATACATTTAGTTCTTTTAGACTATTCATTTCTTTTAACATTGCTGATTCCCATTTTATTTTTTCATCAATTGGTAGTTTTAATATATCCTCATATGAATTGGGAGTTATTGTACCTGAATCTATATGCAAAATATAATCTTCAAATCTTTTGGGTATTTTATTTCTATTATTTCTAATTGGTCTTTTTGAATTACTATTATTATCTCTTAGATGTATGGCTTCCTTTTTATTTAGTGAATCTATTTTTATTATAGGATTATTTTCATTTCCTATATTTATTTCATTAAGATGTATTTTTGACCAGTTTGATTGTTCATGAAATATGGCATTTCTTGATACAATGAATTTATTATTATTATCCACAAATTTATATCCTTTTGTATCAGATCTTTCTGAATATTTTGTTAATTTTTCACTTATTGATTTACAGTCGGCCATTTTGACTGCCAGTTCTAACGGACATGTTTGCTTTTCAAATCTCTGAGTGTAACCGTCTATTTCAACGACTGAAGTTTTTTTGTTATTTGAGTTTCCAATTGCTTTGCATATATTTTTGCTTATTTGTGTTGTATTTTGGTCTCTGTCTTTTGTATCTTTTGAATTAATCAGTCTCTGTATATTATTTAATATTTCTTCATCATCATTTTGATTTCTCAGAATATTAATTAATTCTTCTCTTAAGCTCTCGCCCTTTTCCACAATTTTTTCTTTTTCTTTAATATCTTCATTAGTGGATTTATTTTTAATTTTTTCTTCTATGGATCCATCTCTTATTTCTGTTTTTTGATCTTCGTTTGAGTATTTTTGTTCAGTCATTTTCTTTGAACATGCTCTTGTATTTGGCATTTTTGTTCTATCGTCTTTAAATATTTTCTTTATCATATTTTTATTATTGGGTCATAAACCATCCTCTTGCTACCATTTTGTTAATGAATTAAGGATCTGACCCAATAATATTCAGAGACTATATTCTTCTGTTAAACAAAAGTATTTATTGTATCTATTCAATACATCAAACAACTATATACAACCAAATAACCGTTGGTACATCTACTTATATACTATGTAGGCGGGGACTAATATACACTGATTGGACGCTTCTTATGATTGACAATATTAATACTAGATCTCTCCATTCTTCTTCAGGGTCTTAAGTTCCTACTCCTATGGATGAGGCATTTAATTATTTAACACTAGCCTCGTGGTGCGACCAGAACAATCTGGAACTGAACACACTCAAAACCGTAGAAATTGTGGTAGACTGTAGGAGAAACCCTTCCATACTTCCACCTCTCACAATACTAGACAACACAGTATCAACAGTAGAGACCTTCAAATTTCTAGGTTCTATCTTATCACAAGATCTAAAATGGACAGCTAACATCAAAAAAGTCATCAAAAAAGTACAACAAAGAATGTTCTTTCTGCGCCAACTCAGAAAGCTCAAACTGCCCAAGGAGTTACTGATCCAGTTCTACAGAGGAATTATTGAGTCTGTCATCTGCACTCTATAACTGTCTGTTGCAACCCAACAAGACAGACAAAGACTTCAGAGGATAATTAGAACTGCAGAAAAAACAATTGCTACCAACCTGCCTTCCATTGAGGACCTGTATACTGCACGAGTCAAAATAAGGGCTGTAAAAATATTTACAGACCCCTCACATCCTGGACATAAGCTGTTTCAACTTCTACCGTCAAAACGATGCTATAGAGCACTGCATACCAGAACAACTAGACACAAGAACAGTTTTTTCCCGAACGCCATCACTCTGCTAAACAAATAATTCCCTCAACACTGTCAAACTATTTACTAAGTCTGCACTACTATTAATCTTCTCATCTTCTCATCGTTCCCATCCCCCATCTCCTCCCACTTATGACTGTATGACTGTAATTTTGTTGCTTGTATCCTTACGATTTATATTGATATTGTTTCCTGATTGCTTATTTGTAACCTATGACTATCATTAAGTGTTGTACCTTATGATTCTTGATGAACGTATCTTTTATTTTATGTACACTGAGAGCATATGCACCAAGACAAATTCCATGTGTATCCAATCACACTTGGCCAATAAAAATTCTATTCTATTCTAGTCTAGTCTAGTCTAGTCTAGTCTAGTCTAGTCTAGTCTAGTCTAGTCTAGTCTATTCTTTCACTTGTTCTTCTAATTTGATACTCAATAAATAACTATACAATTTTCTTATCACCACCTCATCTGTTCCTGTTAATATCTTATCTAATTCTTTCAATTCCATATAAAAACCATATAATTTTGCATCTTTTTCATATCTAGATTGTATTTGCAGTTGTGTATACCACACCATATCAATTCCATTTTTCCAAATCTTGTTTTGTTTTAAGTTCCCCCTTTTCTGACAAGATGTCCTTATATCTAACAATATTTCCCATATTAATAATATTTGGAAGTGTTAGTGCTTCCATTGTCAAAAGCCAAACTGGTATCTTCAAGTAATGTTGTTCTCTAAATTTCTCCCATACTAATAATAGAGCATTTCTTATACAATGTCTTTGAAAGTAACCATGTATCTTATTTTTCCGATACCATAAAAAGGTGTGCCAACCAGAGGTGAAATTCAATTTTTTTTCCCTACCAGTTCTGTGGGTGTGGCTTGGTGGGCATGGTAGGGAAAGGATATTGCAAAATCTCCATTCCCACCCACTCTGGGGCCAGCCAGAGTTCTCCAAACTACTCAAAATTTCCACTACCGGTTTTCCAGAACCTGATAGAACCTGCTGGATTTCACCCCTGGTGCTAACCCAGTTGCAAGTCATGTCCCTCCAATGTCAATAATCTTGTATTTCTCAATACAATCCATTCTTTCATCCATGTTAACACTGCTGCCTGGTAGTATAATTCCCAATTTGGTAGTCCAAACCCTCCTCTGGTTCTCGCATCTTATAACAGTTTTAAGATGATTCTCGCCTTCTTCCCCTGCCATATAAATTATTTTGTTCAAATTTTCAAAATATTTGTTCTCCAATTTTATCAGAATTGTTTGAAATAAAAACAATAACCTTGATAGTATGCTCATCTTAATTGTTGCTATTCTTCCTATTAACGATAATTGCAAATTTTTCCATCTCTCCAGATCTGTCTCAATTTGTTTTATTAGCTTATAATAATTATCTTCTTTAATCGTAACACATCTTGCTGTTAGTTGAATCCCTAAATATCTTACTTTCTTTGTAATCTGAATATTAACTCCCTTTTCTGCTTCTCTGTAACATTTTTTCACTAATATCTTAGTTTTCTCTTTATTAATTTTCAATCCTGCTGCCTCACCATATTCTTCTATTCTTTCTAATAGTTTTGGCCCTGTTTCTTGTGGATCTTCTAAAATAAACACCAAATCATCTGCAGATGCCTGTAGTTTATATTCCTCCTTTTTAATTTCCATACATTTTATCTCTTTATCCTGTCTTATATTTCTATTCAATACTTCCAGCATCAGTACAAATAATAGTGGGGATAAAGGACATCCCTGTCTTGTACCTTTCATAATATTGACCTTTTCTGTCATATCTCCATTTACCATCACCTTTGCCGATTGTTTGTAATATATCATCTTAAATCATATTAGAAAATCTCTCCCCAAAATCCATAACTTTTATTTGCATCAACATAAATTGCCAGTTCACATTATCAAACACCTTCTGTGCATCAAAAAATATCAACATCATTTGTTTCTCTTGATGTGCTTCATAATATTCCAATGAATTCAAAATTATTCTCATATTGTCTCTGATCTGTCTCTTAGGTAAGAAACCATTTTGATTTGTATGTATAAATTCATTTAAAAATCTCTTTAATCTTTCTGCCATTATTGAAGTAAATATCTTATAATCCACATTTAATAAAGAAATTTGTCTGTAATTTTTTATCCGTTGCAGGTCCAATTATCGCCTATTGACCACTGATTCAATGGGCTTGGGGTGACCATTGTTGTTGTGGAGGCAGGTTTCCTCACTATCCCTATCTTTGTTTGGTTTGTAGTGCTTGTCATGGTCAACAATTTTACCTCAGATTTTTTTTTTATCCACCACCTCCACCACCTTTTAACCCATATATAACCCCTCAGCACCCAATCTCGCTTTAATAATAATAATAGTAGTAGTAGTAGTAGTAGTAGTAGTAGTAGTAGTAGTGATAGTAATGGGCCCAGGGAAGGAAAAAGAAATTTGTAATCCAAAAGGGACCACTCTACTTGTCTTTAGCATTCTGCTTTATCTGTTCAGTAGTATTATGAGTTCATCAAAAATATTTATAATCGAGGACTTCCGCTGTTGCCGTTAGCCGTCACTGACGGTCTTTTGAAGACCGCCAGCCCGATCGCCCGTAAAAGAGCCGTTTTGGCAACTGAAACGGCTCGAAAAACTCCGAGACTCGAGGGGCTTGTGAGGAGAGCCGGCGGCTGCAGGTAGAGTCCCCTGTGAGACCCCCAGAAAGCTTTTTCTGCTTCTGGGGAGTTAACAGGGTGGGACTCCCTATCCACCCCGCTGAAGCTCCGGACGACTGGGAAACTCTGCTTCAAAGCAGAGCAAGACAGTGCGGCAGCATTACCAACAACAACGAAAAATAAGGAAGATCTCAAACTTCTCATTAAACAGCAAGTATTGGAAGCCTTTTGGACTATTTTAAAGAGTTCTTAAAGTGAAAGTAATTTGGCTCTGAGAAAGGGGAAAAAAATGGCGCTTGCTTTCAGTGGAGAACAGCTGAAAGCGAAAGTAATCTGATCAGTGTATCCAGCTACATTTTAAAGTAACAAATCCGGCTGGAAGAGGCAGAAAAGTATCCAAAAATAAAATAAAATAAAATAAAAATACTAATTGACTTTTATAGACCTGATTGAATCTGGAGAACTTTTGGGGAAAAGTTGCTAGAGTTTGTGGAAAAGGAAGATCTTTAAGAGGTAAAATGGCAACAAAGCAACCAGGGGGGGGTTCCCCCACACATAAACAGAAACAGCCTCAAACAGCGCAGTTGCAATCTCAGACAAAGGAAGAAAGTCAATATGACCTTATTATTAAAGAAATTCAAAGATCAGAGAAGGAGGTTAAAGGAATGGTTCAAGAGAAATATGATGCAGTTAAACAAGATATTCAAACAGTGGTTAAAGGCCTGTCTGAGGTAGTGTTGCAGATTGATAAAAAAGTGGAGAATCTTGCCTCAGAGATGGAGACCAAATTTAGAGCTTCTGATTCAAGAATGACAGAAATTGAAGAAGTTACACAAAAAATGCAAAATGAGATTACTATGATGCAATTTCGATCAATGGAATATGCTATTAGACTGAGAGGTGTAAAAGAGAACACCAGGGAGGATCTCAGGAAAATTTGTGCAGAGGCTTTGGCAGTCATGTTGAAAGTGGAACCAGGCGTGGTTTTGTGCAAGATGGACAAGGTCTACAGAGTTAATTCTCGTGTGGCGGTACAAAGACAACTGCCTAGAGATGTGGTTGTATACTTTACAGACAGAAGAATGAGAAATGAAATCTTGCAAAATTCTTTTGTTACAACAGTTCAAGTTGATGGAAGTGAGATTGGAGTTTTTAAAGAATTACCACCCAAAATGTTAAGAGATAGAAAGGATTTTGGATTTTTGGTGGCAGAATTGAAAAGACAGAACATACAATTTAGGTGGGATGCGCCAATAGATGTAATATTGAGGCTGCGAGGAGTGAGATACCGCCTTAACACTATTGAAAAAGCAGAAGAATTTTATTATAACGTTTTGAAAGCGGGCTCTCCTCCTCCACGCACATCTTCACCAATAGATAAGGAAGTTCAACTACAAGCTGAGATTGATCAAGAAACAGAAGCACAAATAAGGCAGTCGCAAAGGGAGGCAAGAGAGTCAATGGGAGCAGTAGGTGGAGTTGTGGTTGACCCTTTTGCACCATTTGAAGCTTCTCCTTTGGAAGAAATGTCTAAAACCATCACAGAGGAGGCGATGGCTTTGGAAGTAACAACATCCAAAATGGAAGAGCAACATATAACCAGAGCAATGTCTAAACAAATGAAGCAACAGCAGCAAGAATATATTAAGCCACAGCGTGAAAAAAGAACCAAAGATAAGCAGCAAGCTGAAGTCATGGGAGGAGCTAAACCGAAGATTGCTACTGTAGGAGAGAATCTTCAACAATTGCTCTCAATACTTCAGACAGGGTCAAATGGCACTTAAATTTTTGTCTTGGAATGTTAACGGACTGAATTCTCCGCAAAAAAGAAGGAAGATATTTCACTATTTGAGACAATTTCATAATGATGTTATTTGCTTACAGGAGACTCATGTAAAATTGCAAGATCAGAAATACTTGATAAATTCAAAATTGGGAATGCAATTTGTTGCTTCAAATTTAGAAAAGAAGAATGGAGTGGTGATATATATAAACAAGAGATTTGTAGCTAAAACTATAGAAGTAGATAAAGATGGAAGATATATTGCAATTGAAGTTATTACAGATGGTGGACCAATTTTGTTGGTCGGAATATATGCTCCAAATCAACAGCAGGAAAATTTTTACAAGTTGCTTCATTTAAAAATTCTGGATTGGGATTATTCAAACATTATAATAATGGGCGACTGGAATGGAGTAATCCAACCTAGATTGGATAAAAAAACTACGGCCAAAATAGGGAATAAACTACCACAAGCTTTTTTTGAACTGAAAGAGGATTTGGAATTGAAAGACCTTTGGAGAATTCGAAACCCAAATGAACTGGACTTTACTTTTTACTCAGACAGGCATAAATCCTTTTCCAGAATAGACTTTTTTCCCTTAACTTCTAACTTACTTTCTAAAGTAAAGAAAATAAAGATATTTCCTAGGACTTTGACTGACCACAGTCCGGTCTGGATGGAAATCGAGATGGGCAAAAGAGAAAGAAGATCCCGGAGAGTAAATGAGAATCTATTTAGATATGAAAAAAATATAATTGAACTTAAAAAGCATTTAAAGGAGTTTTTTAAATTTAACCTGAATAAAGGTACCCCTATTGAAACAGTTTGGGACGCAAGTAAAGCATATATGCGGGGAGTACTAATTCAAATGAACTCTAAACACAGGCAGAATCAGCAGAAGAAGAGACTACAACTGGAATCTGAGATAAAAAAGAAAGAACAACAACTGATACAAAAACCAACAGATGGAAAATTGCAAATGGCTATAAAACTTTTGAAGGATCAATTTCAAATGCTTATAGCAGACCAAACGGCAACTAACTTACAATTTGCAAAGCATAATACTTTTTCCAATGCTAATAAACCGGGCAGGTGGTTGGCGTATACTTTGAGGAAACAAGCATCGACACGAATTATTGATAGTACTGAATATGCCGATAAAGAAGTTTATCAACAAGATCTAATTAAAAAAGCCTTTTTGGAATATTATACTAAGTTATATGCTAAAGATGACATACAGAATATTACTATAGATGAATACTTAGAAAACAAGAGAGTTTCAAAAATTTCAACAACTCAAAAGAAAAGTTTGGAACAATTGATAACAGTGGAGGAGATCAGTTTTGCTATAAAACAATTAAAAACAGCTAAAGCTCCAGGGACGGACGGCTTAACTGCAATTTATTATAAAACTTTACAAGAAGAAATGATTGAGCATCTTAAAGACTTATTTCGTAATATACAACTAGGAGGTAAGATACCTTCCTCATGGAAAACGGCTTTTGTTTCATTGATCCCGAAAGAAGAATCAGGTCTTAAGAAACCAGAAAATTATAGACCAATATCTTTACTAAACACAGACTATAAAATCTTTGCAAAAGTACTAGCCAACAGATTGATGCCAGTTATTCAAAAGATAATTCATTATGACCAAGCAGGATTTATTGAAGGCAGATATATGAAGGAGAATGTTAGGCAAGTTATAGACTTAATGGACTATCTAGATAAGAATAAACAGATCTCTGCAGTGCTGGTTTTTTTGGATGCGGAAAAAGCCTTTGATCGAGTGAATTGGAACTTTATAATTAAGACTTTGGAAAAAATGGATTTGGGGGAGCGGTTTATACAAGCGATTGGTGCAGTTTATCAAGAACAATATGCACAACTTATTATTAATGGATGTTTAACATCGAATTTCAACATACAAAAAGGCACCAGACAAGGTTGTCCATTATCCCCGCTATTATTTATTCTAACTTTAGAAGTCTTACTTAACGCAATACGGGATTCGAACTCCTTGACTGGAATAGCTATAAGGCAAGAGGACTATAGAACTAAGGCATTTGCAGATGATCTGGTTGTTACCCTATCACAACCTATGAACTCAATAATCCAGATGAAAAATATCATAGAAGATTATGGCATGGTATCTGGTTTTAGGCTGAAT
The DNA here is from genome assembly GCA_012654045.1 of Ptyas mucosa. NCBI lineage: Eukaryota > Metazoa > Chordata > Lepidosauria > Squamata > Colubridae > Ptyas > Ptyas mucosa. Next base: position 3,738,452 of record WNWU01013765.1, on the reverse strand, counting down.
CAGAAGAAAACTAAAATGATTGTCAAAAATCTGACAGAGAGCAAAAAAAAGGAACTGGAAAGAATGGCAGGTTTTGAGATTGTTTCAAAGGTCAAATATTTAGGAGTACAAATCACAGACTCCAATGCTAAACTGTTTCAAAATAATTATGAGGTTCTGTGGCAAAAGATACAAAAAGATATGCAAAACTGGAAGAAACTGCAGTTATCATTGCTTGGAAGAATATCAGCAGTAAAGATGAATGTTTTACCTAGACTTATCTTTTTTATTTCAAATGATACCGGTGCTTAAATCAGACAAACCATTGCTAGAATGGCAAAAAGGACTGAATAAATTTATTTGGAATGATAAAAAACCAAGAGTTAAACTGAAAATAATGCAAGATACTCGTGAGAGAGGTGGTCTTAAACTCCCAAACCTTCAACTATATTATGAAGCAACTGCATTGATACAATTAAATGATTGGTTTGGGAAAATTAAGACTGATTTGTTGAATATAGAAAGCCATGACCTGGTTTGGGGTTGGCATGCATACCTATTTTATGATAACAAAGTGGACAAAGTGTTCAATAGTCATCTACTCAGAAATGCCTTGTTGAGAGTCTGGAGAAGGCACCGAATTAATTGGGATTATAGGATTCCGTTTTGGCTGGATCTTGCTGATACCATGTGGAATACAAATATTAAGTCACTCGGGGGTTTTTTATATAAAGAGTTACTTTACTTTGAAGAGGGCAGGTGGCGATTGAAGACTTTGGATATGCTGTTGGAAGAAGGGAAATCGTTGACTTGGTTGCAGTACAATCAATTACAGATGAGATGGAAAGAAGATCAACAAACTGGTTTAATGGAATATGAAGTAGAATTGGTTGAACAGATGAAGCGGACAGGTCCAATGCATATTAAGAGAGTTTATAATGTTTTGTTAGAAAGAGACTCAGAAAATGAGCTAGTTAAAGATTGTATGATTAAATGGGCACAAAATTTCTCTCAACCAGTTATGATGGAAACATGGGAAAAAATATGGGTTCAGAACGTTAAATTTACACAGTCACAAAATTTACGAGAAAATTTTTATAAAATGTTTTATAGATGGCATTTAGACCCCAAGAAATTGTCTTGCATGTACCCTAATGTGCAGCCAAAATGTTGGAGATGCGATTGTTTAGATGCTACATATTATCACATCTGGTGGACTTGCAGGAAAGTGAGGGCTTTTTGGATAAAAATCTGGTGGGTTATGCAAAATGTTTTAAAGAAAAAAATACAATTTTCTCCGCAATTTTTTCTACTGGGTATAGTTAAAGACTTTACACTGGGTGAAACTAAATTGATTTTGTATATGGTGACAGCAGCTAGGTTGTTGATTGCCCAACATTGGAAGAGTGATGTTTTACCGACTGTTGACCAATGGACCCAGAAGATGGCTGGATTTGCAGAAATGGCAAAGGTTTCAGCTTTTTTAAAAGACCAGACGCATGAGAAGTATATACAGGAATGGAAATTATGGATTGAGTATGTACAGAATAAGTATCAGACTAGAAAATATTATATCACTTTTAGCTGAGATGATTATGTTAGTATGTTAGTAAATATAGAAAAAAAGATATGGAAGATTGAATAACATATATATTGTTTGGGAATACTAATATTGCATATAATGGAAGTCAAGGGGGGAGGGAAGAGGGAGGAGGGGGAGGGTTAGGGTGGGGATGGGATGGAATTATATATTGTTTTTATATGTATCTTATAATGTGGGGTTAGGGAGGGGGGGGAAAGGGGGGAAAAATTTGTATTGGTAAAACTTTTTCAATAAAAAAAAATATTTATAATCCACAGGGCCTGATGAATCACTTCAGTGTCTCAGTGTTCCAAAGAAATGGAGCCAGACAGCACTTGGCCTTAGTCCATGTTGTTTGTAAACCACCACCGGTCAGCCAAAGTTATAGGTTATAAGATATCCAGGAACACAGAGAAAAACAAAGAAGGGATATTTGTCACTTCCACAGTCCTTCAGTTATATATCCTCTTTGCTCAGTAGATGTCCTCCCTGCACCTTACATCTCTTCTCAAGGTGATTTATATGACAGTGCAAGAAAGAAAAGGCATATTTTATTTTCTCTATTTAAACCCACAGTCCAGGAAAGCGGCTTAGATTATCTCTATTCAAAGTTAACTCAGTCGAAATCTTCTTTTGTAAACTCCAGCCCAGGTCAGTCTCTCTGGGTTTTTTTTTTTTTACCACAACAACTCTCCCTTTACTTCTTCCTTATTGTTATAGATCTATAACTGCTCCACGTTTTTCCCTTGCCACTTCAAAGGTGGGGGGAGGGGGAAGAAAATCCCTCCCCTCCTTCTCACTGGAGTCTCTCTTTCTTCTTAACTCAGCATAGGGAAATTCACTCACTGTGGTGGATGTTGGAAAGAAACTTCATCCAGGTCCAACCCACTGCTTTCTTCTGCTTTCTCACCATTTCAATTCAGCCATTAATGGCTGTCTTCTTCTCCTTCTTCTTTCAGGAAGGATTACTCCTGACCAGCAAAATGGACCGCTGCCTGTTTGTGATCAACAGAGAGCCCTTCCTCTCCCATCATCCCTACAGGGCAACTTCAGCTCTGAGGAGCCCTCAGACGGACAGAAATTGGCTATGTTCCATGGAAAGTCTGCTCACACACCCGTTCATGACCCCAGCTGGCTCCTCCCCTGAGGCTATCTTTCTGGCAATGTAGCATTCTATGTTCTTCTTGAGGAATGGCCACCAGAACTGTCTTTTAATAAGGTGTAGGGTTTTCATGAAGCTGAAGTGGCCAGCCAGTTTGGAGTCATGGCATACTTTCATGAGAGGCAGCCTCTGGCTAGTTGGAATGTATAATTTACTCCCCCTCCCCCAACCAAGCCAAGTTATCTTTAAGTAAACAAATATTTTTATGGGCTTGGAACCAGTCATCATTAAGTAAGGCTTGTTTGAATGCCTGAACAGTGGCATTGTCTGCTAGGGGGTCTTGTTTAGCTTGCGCCCTGGTTATCACTTTGACTGCCAGCTGGGAGGCTGGGAGCAGGGATTTGATCAACTCGATTTTTTTGCTATTATACTGTGGCTTTCTGAACAGTGTGTCTGCTAGAAAATTCTTCCCCCCAGGAAGATATTTAAGGCTGAAGTCAAAATGTTTAAAATATTGAGCCCAGCACACTTGGTTGGGGGAGAGTTTCCGTGGGGTCTTAAGAGCCTCCAGATTCTTATGATCAGTCCATATTTTGAAAGGGATTTTGTTTCCCTCTAGGAAATGTCTCCAGGTAAGGAGAGCCCATTGCACTGCATATGCCTCTTTCTCCCAGATAGCCCATCTCTGTTCAGTGTCTGTTAGTTTTTTAGAGGTGAACACAGGGTTATAGCCCTATTCATTTTTTTGGAGTAGAACTGCCCAACAGCCATGTCACTGGCATCTGCCTGTATGACAAAAGGTTTTTCTGGAACTGGGTGCTTTAAGGTTGGCTCAGCTGAGAATAATTGTTTCAATTTCTCGAATGCCACCTGGCATTCCATAGTCCAGTTTAAGGGTTGCTTCAGCTTTGGCTTGTCTCCCCCTTTTGTTTTCAAAAGATTAGTGATGGGGAGTGCAATTTGTGCAAACTCCAGGATAAATTGTCGATAGAAGTTGGCAAACCCCAGGAAACTTTGCAGTTGCTTGCGCATGCAGGGAGGGGACCTCTCTTAGGTCCAGTTTTGAAAAGATTTTCCCCTTGGATAAGTGGGCTAACATGTCCTTCATGAGGGGAAAGGGGTACATGTTCTCTATGCTTACAGTGTTTAAATATAGTCTATGCATAAGCACAAAGACCCATCTTTCTTTTCTTGGAACAGTACTGGGGTGGCGATTTTTGGTTGTGTTGGTTTCATGAAGCCCCTAGCCAGGTTCTTATCTATGAAGATCCTCAATTCCTCAAGTTCTCTGGGGGACATGCTATACATCTTGGGCTTTGGTAGTTTGATGCCTGGGAGGATTTCGATAGTGCAGTCTGTGGGATGGTGGTGGTGGGAGCTCGTCGGAGCCCTCCTTGCTGAACATTCCCTTGTATTCTCTGGGAATGCCTTGTGTTGCATGGCTCTCCCGGCCACAGCTGTTTCTTTGTTTGGATTTCCTCCCAGTTCCTCCCTTCAGCCATGTGGTCTGGTCACTCCCCATTGGAATCTTAGGATTCCCTGCTGCCAATTTACTCTGGAGTTCCATTTCCTTAGCCAGGTGAGTCCCAGGACTAGCGGCCATTCCATTCCAGGTGCCACAATAAATGTGAGTATCTCATTATGGGTCCCCATGGCTATGTCTAGAGGTTCTGTAGCAAAAGTTGCCGACCCCTCCCCCCCATGACTGATCCATCTAACTGGCAAAATGCAATGGGTTTTTTTAACTTCCACAGGTTTCCCCACCAGAGTTGGGCTAATTAAGCATTGGGTGCATCCTGAGTCCAGGAGGGCTGAGAGTTTTACTTTTTTCCACCTGGCTGGGGATGAATAGGGCTAAGGTGAGCAGTTCAATTGGTTTGCTTACCAGCGGGTTGTCTTCAGGGTAGCTTTCAGACAGGCTGGGTCCTTTCCCTGGCAGGGCTGGAGTTCCTTTCCCCAACTTTGCAAGGGGGTGAAATTCCACAGCTTCTTCACATCTCAGTGTGGTGTCTTTTCCGCATGGGTTAGTTTTTGCGGGCTTTCTACCTGACAGGCTTCAGGTTTCCTGGCAGAGGTTTTCAAACAGCACTCAGCTGCACGATGTCCCTCCTTCCCACACTTGAAACAGGCTGATGATCTTGGAGCTATGGTGATTTGCAGCTTGGATACCTCCCACTTCCACTGGGGTGGGGATCTCTTCCAACTCTCCCTGTCCCTTCTTCCTGGCCAAGTTGATCTCTACTTCTTCAGCTAGGATATACCATTCATGTAGGCAGTTTGAGGCCCCTCTGGCTAGGCAGGCCTGGTAGAGGTCATCATTCAGGCCATCTCTGAAACAGCTCACTAGGATGTCTTCCGGCCAGTCTGCCCTGCAGGTGAGGTCTAGGAATTCCTCAGTGTATTTGGCCACCAGCTGGTGGCCCTACTTCATGGTTCTGATGCGGTCGTGGGCTTTTCAGTCCACCAGGGGGTTATTGAAGCTGTAGTGGAGACCCATCGTAAACTGGTCAAAATTTCTCAGCTCATGAGCATTAGCATTGTGGAGGCTAACCATCCATTGGGCCACAGACCCTTCTAGGGCCAGGGTACCTGACTCGTACTCGGGCATCCTGGGTTTGGAAATCCCATCCATATTCTTGCATGTATGTGAGGACATGTGTCAGGAAGAACCCCAGTTGTTGCGAGTCGCCATCGGATTTTACTCCCGGGGGAGGGTTCTACCTTTCAAGTTGTGGTGCTCTGGCCTGGCCTAGGACATTTGAAGGAGCTGATGCTGCATGGGGCAGGTTCAGCAGGGCGGCTGCTGCTCCTGCAGCATTGTTGGCTGGGTCTGCAGCCATTAGGTCTGGGATGACAGTACCAGCTCCATTAGCTGCCACTGCAGCCTCGTCCCCCCTCTGGTGAGGATCCAGCTCTCCCTGGACTCTGAGGTTCTCAAAAACTTCCATCGTAGGGACTTCCGGTTGGCACTGCCGGCATTGCGGATGGTCCTAGCGGACCTCCAGCCCCGTGATTGCGTTGAAGCCACTTTGACAGCGTTAATCTGCTGTCTCGCAGCTTGGAAACCTCTCCTTCAGGAGAAGGAGAGGTGAGCCAGTGGGCTTGGGTAGAGCTCCCCAAAAGCTCCTGGGATAACTCCAGGGGCTTGGAGGGCGAGAGCCCCCCATCCAGCCCACTGAAGCTCCAGATCCGGGATGACTCTGTTCAAACAGAGCCAGACATAGCGACCAATTCTGCTGTCAAAAGAAAGATCTACTGATTCCAGGAGCAGACGGAGCGGAAGCAGGAGAGCAGGCAGAGTGCAAGTATTAACACTTAGGTCCGAGGTTACATTGTTGCTAAGAAAAACTTTTCTGAGCTGGAGGCTGGAAGATGGCGCTTCTGCTGTGGGTGTGAAAATGAAAGTTAGAAACGAAAGTGCCTTTTGCAATTTGCACTTTGAAAGTGTTTAAGGCTGCTGGACTGAGAGCTTGGTGGAGTTGGAGGAAAGGTTATAAACTGCAAATTACTTTTGAAAACTGCTGCAAAATTGCTTAAGAGACTTTGTAGATGTTAAAAACAAAAAGACTTTTTTAAAATATAAGATGGCTGCCAAACAAGTTAAATCTGTAGTTCCCAAAGGTGGAGGTGGTTCCCCAATAATGTCAGTTGTGACACAGAAAGCACAACTTCCTGTGGATTCACAAAGTCAGGAGGCCTCTTTAAAAGATCTCAAAGAATTTATAAAAGAAGCTATGACTAACCAGACTGCAGCTATGAATGATTTAACAGTAATTATGGATGGGAAATTTAAAGAAGTTGCTGCAGACATAAAAGCAATTAAAGATGTGGTGGAAGAAAAGCATGATGAAATAAAAGAAGATATTATTCTGGCAGTTTCAGGACTGGCAAATCACCTTGTACAGTTGGAGAGGAGAGTAGAAGAAATCAATGAGGCTACCCTGAACTTGGAGAATAAATTAGGGGAAATTGTGACTAAAACAGAGAAGGTGGATGATGATGTGGTTATGCTACAATACAGATCTATGGAATTTGCCTTGAGATTGAGAGGGCTAAAAGAAAATAGTCGTGAAAATCTAAGAGAGATTTGTGCTGAGGCTTTGGCAGTGATACTTGAAGAAAGACCAGAACACGTTGCAATTCAGATAGACAAAATTTACAGGGTTAATTCCTGGGTGGCAAGACAAAGGCAGTTGCCTAGAGATGTGGTGATTTACTTTACAACTAGGAGGATTAGAAATGACATTGTGCAAGCTTCTTACAAGAACAAGGTTCAAGTGGATGGAAAATAACTGGCTGTTTTGAAAGAGATTCCTCCTAAGATGTTAAGAGCCAGAAAGGACTTTGGTTTTTTGGTAAATGAGTTGAGATATCACCAGATTCAATACAGATGGGATGTTCCAACTGGCTTAACAGTGAATTATGGTGGAGAAAGACATCGTTTAAACACACCCTGGAAGGCAAAAGATTTCTATGTTAATGTCTTAAAGGCTGGATACCCACCCTCTCCGGGGGGGGGGGGAGGGATAGAAAGGAAAAGAAAAAGGAGATGGTACAACAAGAGAAAGATGAAAAGGAGAAGGAGATGGTACAACAAGAGAAAGGCCAAAAGCAGATACAAACCTATGCTAAAGCTGCAGCTGGAGGAATTAACTTGGAGGAAGAGTTAGTTCAATTTGGGGGCCCAACCCCAACTTCTGAATTACCCAAGAAGCTAGAGGAGCCAAGAGAACAACGAATGACACGAGCAACTTATAAACGTCACGAACAACAACTTAAAGTGCAACAATCTCAAGTCTCATCTTAAGAAGTTCGTAAAATAAAAGCTGTGGGAGGGGCCAGGCTGAAGAGCACGATGGAGAAGGATATTCAGCGTATGCTCATGAAGCTTCGAGGGGCCAAAGATGGCAACTAAATTTCTATCTTGGAATGTTAATGGTTTACACTCTCCACAAAAAAGAAAGAAAATATTTCATTATTTGAAACAATTTAAGAATGATGTCATCTGTTTGCAAGAAACACATATTAGATTATCAGATCAAAACTATTTGATAAATTCAAGACTAGGCACACATTTTATTGCAGCATCATTGGAGAAGAGAAATGGTCTAGTTATCTACATAAAGAAGGGTATACCAGCTAAATTAAATGAAACAGATGCCCAAGGTGGATATATTGCAATTGAATTACTAACTCAGAATGGAAAAATGCTTCTAGTTGGGATATACGCACCTAATCAGCAACAGGACAAATTTTATAAATTTCTACATACCAAAATAATACAATGGGACTACAAAGCTCTTATACTGATGGGTGACTGGACTGGTGTAATAGACACACAGAAAGATAAAAAAAGTTTGTCAAAGACCTCAACACGTGCAAAATTACCCAAATCTTTTTTTGACATGATGGAATTGAGAGATATTTGGAGAATACGGAATGCTGATGAAAGAGATTTTACTTTTTTTCTCTGATAGACACCAATCCTTTTCTAGGATTGATTTTATACTAACCACAAATGATTTTCTCTTCAGGGTGAAGAAGGTGAAGATATGTCCAAGAACTTTAACTGATCATAGCCCAGTTTGGATAGAATTAGAACAGGAAAAGGGAAAAAGGAGGTCTTGGAGGTTAAATGAAAATTTATTTAGATATGAAGAAAATGTGAATGAACTTAAAAAACAAATGAAAGAATTCTTTGCTATTAATATGTATAAGGGTACTTCTATGGAAATGGTATGGGATACAAGTAAGGCCTATATGAGGGGAACTTTAATACATATGAATAATAAACATAGACTAAAACAACAACAGAAGCGGAAAGAGATTGAGGAGGAAATAAAAAAGAAAGAACAATTACTTATTATTAATCCAAGTGATAAGAAAGTAAAAGAGACAATAAATATATTGCGAGAGCAATTTAATATGCTGATGGCTGATTAAGTGGCAACCAGTTTACAATATGCTAAGCACAACACATTTTGTAATGCTAATAAACCAGGTAGATGGTTGGCCTATATGCTGAGGAAAAAACAAAAATCACAAGTTATTGAAAAGATTGAATTCAGGGGCAAGGAAGTTTATCAACAGAATCTGATCAAAAAAGCTTTCTTAGAATTTTATACAAAGTTGTATGTCAAGGATTCAGTTCAAGGTACAGAAATAGATATTTAAAGGGGGAGAACATTTCTGAACTAATGCTGGAGCAGAGGGAGGGGCTGAATCAACCAATAGCCTCTGAGGAGATTATTGCTGTAATTAAACAGTTAAAAACAGGTAACGCTCCGGGAACAGATGGATTAACAGCTGCTTACTACAAGAATTTACAGCTTGAAATGGTAGAACCACTTAGAGTTTTATTTTGTAAAATCCAATCAGGTGGAGGAGTCCCACCCTCCTGGAGAACAGCTTTTGTTTCATTGATTCCAAAGGAAGATCAAAAGTGTACTAAACCTGAAAATTTTAGGCCAATATCACTCTTGAATACTGATTATAAAGTTTTTGCTAAGATATTAGCGAATAGAGTAATGCCAGTTATGCAACAAACAGTTCATAATGACCAATCAAGGTTTATAAAAGGGAGACAAATGAAATACAATGTTAGACAAGTTGTAAATTTACTGGAGTATTTGGAAAAAAAACAACCAAGTTCCTGCAGCGTTTGTATTTTTGGACGCAGAGAAGGCATTTGATCGATTGAATTGGCAATTTTTGTTTAAGATATTAGAAAAAATGCATTTTGGAGACTACTTTACACAATCAATTAGAGCAATATACCAGGAGCAAACTGCACAAATAATAATTAATGGAGGTTTAACAGAGGTGTTTAAAATTGAGAAAGGAACACGGCAGGGTTGTCCCCTGTCCCCATTGTTGTTTATCCTGACTTTAGAAGTCTTATTGAATAGTGATTCGAATAAAATAAAGGGAATTGTAATTATTATAGGCTAAGAGCGTTTGCTGACGATTTGGTTGTTACTTTATCTCAACCCACAGAATCGGTCTTATATATGTTGGATATATTAGTTCAATATGGTAAGGTATCTGGATTTAAAGTAAATCAACATAAGACAAAGGTGATAACTAAGAATATGTCTATATCTCAACAGGAAGAATTAAGAAGAATAACGGGGTTTGAAATAGTTAAAAAGGTTAAATACTTAGGAATATACATTGCATCTTCAAATATGAAATAATTTAAGAACAATTATGAAGTTTCTTGGCAAAACGTGCAGAAAGAAATGGAAACATGGAAAAAGTTACAATTATCTTTATTGGGAAGGATAGCAGTTATAAAAATGAATGTGTTTTTATTTTTGTTTCAAATGATGAAACAATGATGAATGCTCAAGAAAGATGGAAACTTAAGGGAGTGGCAGAAAGGGGCTAATACATTTATCTGGGATGGTAAAAAACCAAGAATAAAACTGAAAATTATACAGAATGTACGTGAGAGAGGAGGGCTTAAAATGCCTAATTTAAAATTGTATTATGATGCAGCTGTCTTATCACAAATTAGCAACTGGTTTAGTTTAACTGAAGAGAGAATCTTAAATATAGAAGGTTATGATTTGTTATATGGGTCGCATGCTTATTCGTTATATGAAAAAAAAAGTGGATAAGGTGTTTAAAGGTCATATACTTAGAAATGCTTTGTTGAGGGTGTGGAAAAAGTACCAATACAAGTTAAATTATAAAATACCAATATGGGCAAATCCAAGACATGCAATAGAAAACATAAGTATAGAACAAAGACAGGAGGTGATTACTTACAAAGAGCTCCTTTTTATGGAAAGGGGCAAACTGCAACTGAAACCCTTAAATGTATTGAAAGAAGAGGGGATAATTTATACTTGGTTTCAGTATGGTCAGTTACAAGCTAGATGGAGGGAAGACCAAAAAATTGGTGTTATGCAAAACGAGGAAAACTTGGTAAAACAGATTAGAGATCAAAGCCAAATGCATATCAAAAGGTTGTATAATGCATTACTGGAGATAGACTCGGAAACAGAATTGGTTAAAGATTGTATGATAAAATGGGCACAAAACTTTCAGGAACTGGTGATGATGGAAACTTGGGAGAAGATCTGGGTTAGAAATGTTAAATTTACACAAGCACAAAATTTAAGAGAAAATTTCTATAAAATGTTTTATAGATGGCACTTAGACCCTAAAAAGTTATCATGTATGTATCCAAATCTCCAAGCCAAATGCTGGAGATGTGACTGCGATGATGCAACTTATTATCATATATGGTGGATTTGTATGAAAATCAAAGCATTTTGGATAAAAATTTGGTGGGTGATGCAGAATATTCTGAAAAAAAGGTTGAAATTTACTCCGCAATTGTTTTTATTGGGTATAACAATAGACTGTACAGCATCAGAGACTAAATTGATTTTACTTAATATTGGCAGCTAGGCTGTTGGTTGCGCAATATTGGAAGAAGGACTCTTTGCCTACCATTGATGATTGAATACTGAAAGTAACGAACCTGGCGGAAATGGCGAAAATTTCAGCGTATTTGAAGGACTATACGCAAGAGAGAGAGATAGTGGAATGGAGAAGATGGATTGATTATATTCAGAACAAATACCAGACAAGAAAATATCAAATAGCTTATGAATAAATGTTAATTTTAGGTGTATTATGTTACTTATAGCGGAGTTAAAGTTCTAGGGAGAGATGTGTTAGCTTAAAGATAGTTAGGTTAATTTAGCTTATGATTGTTAATTGAAACACCCTGTATTTTGCTCTGGGAAGTCTGGGGGGAGGATGGGAAGGGGGTGCTGGGGCGGTTGGTGGGAGGGGAAGAGGGTGGGGGGAATATTGGGGGGAGAAAAACAAAAAAAACTTTGTTGTGTAAAACTTTTTAATTAAAAAAAAAGGCTTCCATCGTACATCGCATGACATGTCTCTTGAGTCGATCATCCTGGGCCGGTTCCTCAGTCCATTCTTCATGGTCTGACAGGGCTTCCAGCTTGCATTTCCAACCTGGTTGTTGGCTGCTGTGGGTGAGGGTGACTCCTGTGGTTCTGTTGTCCCAGTTGTCTTTCTTCCCCATTCCAATCAACCACCTGGGCTTCATGGAGCCTTCCAACATGGTTTCGATATCTTTGATGGGGCAGGTGGAGGGGACATCTGGTTAGGTGGTGGTAGAGGTCTCACCCCAGCATTCTGCCTCCCCTTACTCACCACTCTGTTCAGACATCATTTGCAGGGTCCTCTTGGTAGAGCGAATTTGCTTCTCTGGGTTGACCACTTTTGCAGAGCCTGCTTTATGTGAGTTCCTGCCTCTCCTTCCCATTCAAGGAAGCACAAACTCTTGAAATAGCAAAATTTCAAAAGGAAGCTTTTATTAAAAGGAAGTGATTGCAAGACAAAGGCAAAGCAGGCTCTAAGGTCCCCTTAGGCAATTCTGTTAGGATAAAGGAGATAGAAACCCCTCCCCTAAGTCCAATGTTGAATGAGCCAATCCACAGGTGTGAAAATGTTGTTAAAATGGCTGTATTGGGAAGGAAATAAGGGACTGTTCCCAAGCACTTTTTTCAGGAGGCTTCAGAACTGAGATCAAACAGATGGCCCTCCCCCCTTAACACATTTCCCAAAGGTAATATTGTGGCCTGCCAGCAGAGCTAGCAGCAGACTCGGATGTTGAGGAGGTTGGAGAAAAACATGAGCCAGTTCTGGAGCCTGGGGAAGGCTCTGATGGATGCTGAGCATCAGACACAGAGATAGAGCCAGGGCCATCAGGCATTTCCCAGCCACCGGAGAGGCAGCTGCCTTTGGAGTCAGAGATGAGTGAGGAGAAAGAACAGCTGGGGCCTGTTCCAGATGCATGTATGTGCAGAGCAGATAGGAGAGGTGTCTGTCAGTGACTGAGAAGAACCAATGGTGCTCAAGAGGTTTGTGTTTCTAATGTGGGGAACCTGGGCACATGGTCGCCTCTTGCCCCAAAAAATAACAAGGCACGTCAGCTACTGGGTATGCACCACAGCCTCAGAACATCCTGTCTGAAATGCCACGAGCCTGACTTAGTGGATACACTGGGTCAGGCACTCACCAACACAGAACCACACCCATTGGACGTTGCCCCTGGGACCCCCCTGGCACTTGATCCCGGTGGCATGAGTATTCCTGTCTGGTAGTCCACAGGGGATTCCAGTACATGCCCTGGTTGACTCTGGGGCCACCACAAATTTTATGGATGCTGTGTTTGTGGCCAAATGTGATGTTCCTCACTGCCTGGTGGACCCACCTCTGCTCATGGAGACCATTGAAGGCCAGGTGCTTCTGTCTGGGCCAATTAAGGCTGCTACACAACCCTTGCACCTGGCCATCAGCTCTCATGAGGAAGCAATCCAGTTTTACATCACCTCCGGCCTGTATTTCCCCGTGGTCTTGGTCTTAGCTTGACTCCAGACACACAATCTGCAAATATACTGGTCCCAGAATTTAGTCACCTTCCCGAATTTGCAATGCATGGATCACACTCGCCAAGTCAGCAAAAGCTAGTTGCTGAGTCCACCTGGGATGTCCCTGCCTTCCGACCTGGCGGACTTTGCAGACATCTTCAGTGAGCAAGAGGTGGACCACTTGCCTCCACACCAGCCATATGACTGCCCCATAGACTTGCTTCTGGATGCATTGCTCCCAGTGGGGTGTGTGTACTCCATGTCTGACCCTGAGTTGTTTGCATTGCAGGACTTCCTGGACAAAAATCTGGCTTGGGGTTTTATCCGGCCCTCATCATCACCAGTGTCCGCACTGGTATTTGTGAAGAAGACTGGAAGCTTGAGGCTCTGTTGCAACTATTGCAAATTAAACGGCATCACTGTGCACAATCGGTATCCTCTGCCCCTCATTTCTGAACTGTTGGAACGGCTCTAAAAGGCCACCATTTTCACAAAACTGGACTTGAGGGGAGCATACAATCTAGTTCAGATCCGGCTCGGTGATGAATGGAAGACCATGTTTTGCACCAGGTACGGACACTTTGATTATACCATCATGCCATTTGGGCTGACCAATTCCCCCACCATCTACCAACATTTTATGAATGACATATTCCGGGACCTGTTGGATCAATTTGTCATAATCTATCGGATGACATCCTGATCTACTCTCCTGCACGGGAGAGCCACCAACAGCACCTACGCATGGTCTTGCAATGGCTCCAGGAGAACCGCTTGTATGCTAAACTGGAAAAATGCCCATTTTTTCAATCGACCATCGATTTCCTGGGACATCGCATTTCTCCTGAGGGCATTGCTATGGAGCCGAGCAAGGTTGAGTCCCTGCGCAGTTGGCAACCTCCTTGGTGAGTTAAGGATGTCCAGCAATTCCTTGGATTTGCCAACTACTATCGGATATTTATCCCCAGATTTGCTTCCCTGACAGCACCTGTCAGCCAGACTTCCGGTTTTCCCTTTGATGCTTGCTTGCTATTGGCTGCCATAGTAATGGGAAGGGGGGCATGGCATTGGGGTTTGGGAAGAGAGCTGGTGTGAAGATGGCCCATGTGAATAAAAAGGGAGGTTTGCTGTCATGAATTATTGCACTGCTGAATGGAGTTGTTTACCTTCAGTCAAAGCCAATCATCCTGGAACTCCAGATGGACGAAAACACCTGAAGATGTGCCCAACATGACACTATGTGGGACAGGGATTGGACGTACAGCCTGGGTCCCTGCAGGGAGGGATTTGGGGAAACCTTTACTATGTAACGTTCGCTCCTTTTGGCTCAGATCTTGCTTTTCTTTCGCAGCTATCATTTCAAACTCAGTAAAAGTACCTATTCTTTACTTCAATGGAGTCGGGGGGTTTCTTTCTTGGGTTTTGAATGGAGGCAGGCCTGACATTAAGCAAGATCTGCTTTATCGGCCAACCTGGAGACCTAGACTACCACGGGGGCTGAGCACACAACGTCAACCCATGGGAGTGACCAGCAAGACTGGGGAGCCATGGGGTTGTCCTCCTCGCAGCTACACTGCTGCCGAGAGGACACAGAGTGACTGGAGGACCTGCAGCTCGAGATTCTCCTCAAGTCCGAGCCAAATGGTCGTTGGGCATAGGATGCATGGAAGTTCCAGAGGAGCACCTCTAGGAGTAACTGTTGCCAGATGCTGGTGGGGAGATGATGCCTTGCAGGAAGCTGACAAAGAGGACCTCCTGCTGACACATGCCTTGCAATTTCTGCACGAAGCTCTCGAGAGTTGGAGAGTTCAGGGGGTCCTTGCAGAGAAGTATGCCCTGCCTGTGTGTGAAGAAGCTGGAGAGGCCACAGGGGGAGTCGGCATCTCTGCAACCCCAGCTGTAATTCCTGCAGCTCAGCAAGGGCCTGTTGTGACCCAGGCCCAAGTAGTTAGTATTAAATACAAACAGTTCGAAAACAAACAGACTTTATTAGAACAGCTGAGAATTAATTCATTCTCAGTGTAGTCCAAACTAAATTAAAGCAAATTCTTCAAAACACCCTTCCACAGTTTATCACTGTGATAATTAGGCAAACTGCTAAAGGCTTTTCTTGGCAAAAGTTCAGAAGCAGAAGACGCCGACAAGAAATGAATACAGTGAAACAAGAACCAATTCTCTCAACGTTGTTTTCCGGCAAAGAGGCCAAGAGCCGTTGCTGGTCTTTTAAGCCTTATGGGAGGGGCCAGTAATCTCTTGGCCCTACTCCCGAGTTGTCCTCTCTGCTTTATCTGCTCCTGCCTTCTGGCAGCTCTTCTCATACGTGCACTAGGAACAGGCTCCTCCTGTTCCTCTGCCTCTCTTCTGCCAGCCTCTGGAGGCTCTGAAGTCCACACATCACTCCCCGATGGCCCTGGCCAGTTGTGTCCCATTCTGGATCGGGACTCCTTACGCACGGTCACTCATGCCCTCGTCACCTCTCGCCTGGACTATTGTAACGCTCTCTACATGGGGCTCCCCTTGAGGAGCACTCGAAGGCTCCAACTGGCGCAGAGTGCGGCCGCGCGGATGGTAACAGGAGCGACGTGGCGCTCCCATGTAACACCCCTCCTGCGTGAGCTGCACTGGCTCCTGGTGGTCTTCTGGGTGCGCTTCAAGGTTCTGGTTACCACCTTCAAAGTGCTCCATGGCTTAGGACCTGGGTACTTGCGGGACCGCCTACCACCACCAATAGCCTCCCACCGGCCGATACGCTCCCATAGAGAGGAACTCCTCTGGGTGCCGTTGGCCAAACAATGTCGGCTGGTGGCCCCCAGGGGGAGAGCCTTCTCTGTGGGGGCACCTACTATCTGGAATGAGCTCCCTCCAGAGATACGGAGGATTCTGGATCTGCGCACCTTCCGCCGCGCCCTAAAGACTTTTTTATTTCACCAGGTGGGCCTGGCCTAACTTCTCCCTCTTTTAAATCATTTTAAATAATTTTAATATCTTAAATATTTTCTAATATTTTTATATTTAAATTTAATATTTGGTTTTAAATTGATTGGGGTTTTAATCTGTCTGTCTGGGCCAATACTATTTAATTCAATTTTATTTCTATTTTAAATTTTGTATGTATGTATTTTATTGTCAGCTGTTCACCACCCTGAGTCCTTCGGGAGTAGGGCGGTATACAAATCAAATCAAATCAAATAAATAAAATAAATAAAATCTCTGCCTCTGACGCAGAGCCCTCATCTGGGCCTCCCCCAGCCTCCAGGACTGGTCCATGTTCTTCCTCAGCCTCATCGCTGTCTGACTCCGCTGCCAGCTCCGCAGGCTGCTGGAGGACCACAACAGGGCCAGATCTGGCCACAGGCATCCCAGCAGCCGCGGCTGCTGCAGCCCAGGCCCCCACAGTGGGGGCGCATCCCACAGAGGCACCAAATTCCAAAGGTTCCTCAGTTGGGAGTAAAATATAGAGGGGATCCCAAAGCCCTGAGATTCTTCCTAGCTCAAGTCTGGAATCACATGCAGGAATATGGGGAGGATTTTGCTTCAGAGACAGCCAAAGTGAGATGTGTCATCAGGGCCTTGGAAGGGACTGCAGCAGATTGGATGGTCACCCTTCACAATGATGATGCCCCCAGCTGAAGGATTACAACCAGTTTATGAGGGAACTCCATGTGCAATTCGAGGACCCTCTAGTTGAACGCAAGGCTAGGACCAGGATGAAGATGGAGTGGAGGTCAGTAGTAGGGGTGGAGGTCAGTAGCAGAATACACCCAGATGTTTCGTGAGTTGGCCTGCCCAGAGACCCTGATGGAGTGCTAGAAAGATGGGCTTAATGATGACGTCTATCACAGCTATATCTCCCAAGGAGCCCCTCAAGACCTTCAGCTCTGGTATGTGTTGGCAGCCGAGGTGGAAATTGACTTGGCCAAAGACCAGCACCATGGGAGCCACAGCTGGAGCAAGCCTTCCCCCTCTGCCCCAAAAGAGGCCCCCAGAGCTACCAGAGGCAGGCCAGTAGCCAAACTGAGAACCATGGCGTGCTTCAGGTGTGGGAAGGAGGGGCACTGAGCAGCTGATTGCCTCATCAAGCCAGGCTCCAAACTAACAACTGCTGGAGGCAGAAGACTGAGAAGTAGCCAGAAAATCACCACAAAACAGTGCTGAAAGGGGTGGAGGTCACCCCTCCTGGCCAGGAGTTGGGAACTCCAACCACCCCAGAGGACAGTGAAACTGACTGACGATGACCCCCTGGTAAGTCAGCATGTAACCCCCATGACAGTGGTGAAATGTAAAATTTGTTACTACTGGTTCTGTGGGCGTGGCTTGGTGGGGGGGTAATGTGACTGGGTGGGCATGACCAACTTTTTTTTTTTACTTTTAAAACCATTTTTTCTACAACCACTTTGGCTGAAGAGGTTGTAAAAAAATGCTTTTAAAAGCCTCTGACGATCCCAGCTGAGTTGCCTGATCATCAGAGGCTTTTTTTAAAAACATTTTTTCTACAACCTCTTTGGACAAAGAGGTTGTAAAAAAGTGCTTTTAAAAGCCTCTGACGATCCCAGCTGAGCTGTGCAATCATTGGAGGCTTTTTTTTTTTTGCTTTTAAAAGCATTTTTTTCAGCCGAAGAGGTTGAAGAAAAAATGCTTTTAAAAATAAAAAAAAAGCCTCTGATGATTGTATGGCTCAGCTGGGCATGGAGGGGAGGGGCAGGGATTTTTGCTACCGGTTCTCCAAACCACCCACCGCCATCGCTACCGGATCAGACAATCTGGTCCGAACCAGGAGTATTTCACCCCTGCCCCATGACCATCCCAGTCTCCACTGCAGATGCCTTCATCAGGGGCACACAGGGGAAGATGCTAGCCCTTTTGGACTCTGGATGCAGAAGATGCATTATTAGCCCTGAGGTGGTAGAGAAACTAGGACTGAGACTAAGAACATTGAGGGTGCCCATATCATTTTGCCAGCTGGATGGTTCAGTAGCTAGGGAAGGCCCAGCTCACTTTGTAACTGAACCAGTGGAGATGTGGATGTGGGATCACCAAGAGACGCTGAGTTTCATCGTAGCCCCTGGAATGGAACGACCCCTCTTGCTTGGATTACCCTGGCTCCAAAAATGGAACCCACATGGATTGGAGGAAGGGGTTTTTACAAACCCGTTCCACTGAGCTGGGAAAAGGTGGAAGCAAAAGAGGGTAATAAGTGAATAAATGATCCAGCCCCCCCCCTCCCCACAGAAATGGCAGTATCATGATAGGGATCTGACAACAGCTGTTTGAAACCTTGAGATGACCAAATATATATACAGTTAATTTACATTAGTTAGATTTACAGTTAGATACAATTAGATTTACAACCATGATATGCCCATTATGGTCATAACTTGTGATGGTTGTAAAGTGGCTCATCATGCGACCAGACCCAATTTTTTTTAAAAAAATTTTTTATTGAAAATTATTAAAAATTACAGAAAAAAATGTAGCAATATGGATAGAATTGCAGAGAGTAATATAATACATATAGAGTTTTAAAGCATCAATTTTTGCCTAGAGATAGTACAAACCTCCATTAAACCAAATCATCAAAAAAAGAAAAGATTATCCAGAAGAAAGAATTTTCAATTGCCATGTAATACTCCTATAAATATTTACCCACATTCACAGATTAATATTTTACATTCTTATGATTTCTTTTTTTGCAGCCAAGCATGCCACCTGTCCCAACTCCTATATAGCCCCGATTCTTGTCTAACTCGCAAAAGTCCGTAAGCTTGTCTGCTTCTGCACAGTCCATGATCTTTGTGGTTAAGGTAGCCTCCGATGGAGTATTTTTGGATTTCCATTCTTGCGCAAACGAGATCCTGGCTGCAATGATGATGTGGAGAGCGAGATACCAATTAGATTTGTTTAAGTTCTCTGGTTTCATGCCTAGTAAAAACGTTTCCGGGTTCAATTCTATCCTACATCCAGTGGTGGGATTCTGCCGGTTCTAGGCAGTTCAGCTGAACCGTTTGTTAAATTGCTGGCTCACCCAGCCCCTTGCCCCGCCCCTCCGCACATAGTGGTGGGCGAGGGGTGGGCGAGCCAGCAATTTAACAAACAGTTCGGTGTTTTTTTATAATTTTATTGGCCTGGCAGCTGCCATAGGGCTTCAAAGGGCCGCCCTACAGCTGATCACTGTTAAAAGAAAACAAATGAGTAGACCGACGACTGCAAAAATAAATGGGTGACCCAGTGGTGGGATTCTACTTCAGTAGAACCGGTTGTTAAGTAGTTAAGTAAGTGGTTGCCAAAGGGAGTGGTACCACCCCTGGGGGGCGGTGGGATTCCTTAGGGGAGTGGTAAGAGGCAAGGGGGTGGTAGGGGGGCACTAGAGGCAAAAGGGGGTGACGGGGGGGCTAAGTGGCAAGGAGGGTGGCCCCCACCCTTTGGCCTGTGCCTCACAGCACTTACCTCCTTGCAAGCAAACAGCAAGAAAAAACAGCCCCTTTCAGCTTCAGCATAGGTTAATTAGAACAAGTTGATTAGATCTGACTCCCAACTCTTAGCTGATTTGCTCTCAGCTATTTTGCGCAGGGCTCTTTTGTAAATAGTGCTGGAGCAGATTTTTTTTTCTCCTTATGCAAATCAAGCTGAAAACGAAATTGAAAGTAAAGCAGGGTGTTGGCTGTTACATTGGAAAATTAGGCAGAGGCAGATTTCTTTTCTTTTTCCTCACCAAAAAAAGTAGGTGCAAAACAATGGGAAATTTAGGGCAAAAGAGGAGAGTTCAAGATTTCAAGTGTCCATTATCCCCATTGTTATTTATTTTAACTTTAGAAGTCTTGTTGAATACAATACGTGACTCAAACTCTCTAAATGGAATAGTCATAAGGCAAGAGGACTACAGGACTAAGGCATTTGCAGATGATCTGGTGGTTACCCTAACACGGCCAATGAAATCAATAATCCAGTTGAAATTTATTATAGAAGAATATGGTGTGGTATCAGGATTTAGACTGAATCAAAGAAAAACTAAAATGATAACAAAAAATTTGACAATGATTCAAAATAAGGAACTTGAAAGTATGACAGGTTTTGAAATTGTATCAAAGGTAAAATATTTAGGAATACAAGTAGCAGATTTAAATATAAAATTGTTTCAAAATAATTACGAACCGTTGTGGCAAAAGATACAAAAAGAAATGCAAACTTGGAAAAAATTGCAATTGTCTTTACTTGGGAGAATAGCAGCAGTAAAGATGAATGTTTTACCCAGATTTATTTTTTTGTTTCAAATGATACCGGTGCTTAAAACTGATAAACAACTCTTGGAATGGCAAAAAGGAGTGAATAACTTTGTTTGGAGTGGGAAAAAAACGAGAGTCAAACTGAAAATTATGCAAGATATTCATGAGAGAGGTGGCCTCAAACTCCCAAACCTTCAACTATACTATGAAGCAGCTGTATTGACACATATTAGTGATTGGTTTGGGAAAACAAAGAATGGAATATTGAATATAGAAAGCCACAATTTGGAATGGGGTTGGCATGCATATTTATTTTATGACTATAAAGTAGACAAAGTATTTAATACTCACATATTTAGAAGTGCCTGGATGAGAATATGGAAAAAGCACCGATTCAAATGGGATTACAAAATACCGCTTTGGCTGGATCTTGCTGATACCATGTGGAATACAAATATTAAGTCACTCGGGGGGGGGGGTTATATAAAGATTTACTTTTTATTGAAGGGGGTAGATGGCAGCTGAAGACACTACAGACACTGTTGGACGATGGAACTATTTTAACTAAAGAGCCTTGGTAGTACAGTGGACTAAATTTACTGCAAGTTCGAATCTCACCAGGCTCAAGGTTGACTCAGCCTTCCATCCTTTCTAAGGTAGGTAAAATGAGGACCCAGATTGTGGGGGCAATAAGCTGACTTTGTATAAATATACAAAAGTATGAAGGCTATTGCTTAACGCATTGTAAACTGCCCTGAGTCTCCGGAGAAGGGCGGCATATAAATCAAATAATAATAAAAAAAACCTTGGTTACAGTATAATCTATTGCAAATGAGATGGAAAGAAGACCAAAAAATTGGAATAATGTTGTTTGAAGCAGAATTGGTTAGACAGATAAAAGAGAAAGGACCGATGCATATTAAGAGAATTTATAATGTTTTGCTAGAAAGGGATTCAGAAAAAGAGTTGGTTAAGGACTGTATGGTTAAATGGGCACAAAATTTCACAGAACCAGTTATGATGGATACTTGGGAAAAAATATGGGTTCAGAATGTTAAATTTACACAATCGCAGAACTTGAGGGAGAATTTTTATAAAATGTTTTATAGATGGCATTTAGATCCTAAGAAATTGTCATGTATGTATCCTAATGTGCAACCAAAATGTTGGAGATGTGATTGTTTAGATGCTACATATTACCATATATGGTGGACTTGCAAGAAAGTGAAGGCTTTCTGGATAAAAATTTGGTGGGTTATGCAAAATATTTTGAAGAAGAAGTTACAATTTTCTCCACAATTGTTTCTATTGGGTATAGTTAAGGGTTTTACAAGGGGGGAAACAAATTTGATACTGTATATGGTGACAGCAGCCAGATTACTGGTGGCCCAATATTGGAACAAAGATGTCCTGCCTATTATTGATCAGTGGATTCAGAAGATGGCCGGACTTGCAGAGATGGCGAAGATCTCCGCTTTTTTAAAAGACCACACACAAGAAAATTATGTGCAAGAATGGAAAAAATGGATTGATTATATACAAAATAAATATCAAACCAGAAAATATTATATAGCTTTCAGCTGAACGAGATTAGATAAATATAATTATGTATACTAGACTAAAGAGGATAGAATATAAAGGGGTTGATCATTCTATGTTGTGTTTGTAGTTATAATAGCTTATAGTGGAAGTCTGAAGGGGGGAAGGGGTGGTTGGGTAGGGATGGGAGGGTAAGGGGAAGTGTATTTTACATATTTTAAATGTATAATTGTTGGGGGGAAGGGGGGTGAAAATGGGGAGAAAAATCTGTATTAGAAAACTTTTTCAATAAAAAAAAGATTTTAAAACACAAAAGAAAAAAAGCTCTATTTAACTAGGGAATTGTAATAATTGAGATACTATTAATTGTATATTGTGTTGAAAGCAGAAATGGTTAAGTTGTGGTTTGGAGGAATATATGGGGGAAATTATTTGGTTTATTATAATTGGTAAATATAATTAATTGATTTGTAAGAAATTGGATTGCATGGAAATAATTGGAATATTCATGTTCATATTGATTAATATACAAAAAAGATAGTTATATAACTAATTGATTTATATTAAAATGTTGAATTTGTATTAAACAACTGTATTACATAATTACATAATTAACCAATGTGAGGATGGATATAAAAATAAATGACAATGGGAAGGGGTATAATATAGAACAGAAGGGAAAATTGAATTTGATTAAAATTAAAGATGAGGATGAAGGGTAATATTGTTTTTTTAAAAAAATAGATGAGGAATAAATATGGCAAAAAGGAAATATAGAAATTGTAAATTTAATTGAAATGACTAAACACTGTTTAAATTTGTGAACCGGCCAAATACTCTGTTCAAAGAAAATACATTGTATGTTTGTATGTGTGTTTCTAATTACTGCTATTTATTCCTATTTGTTCTCTTTTATTCTTTAAAGTTTAACAATTCATTCTTTATCTTACTATCTTTATATTTGTTTGGGGTTGGCTTTCTTCCCTTTCATCTTTTTTATTGTACAGCAATCTTTCTCCTCAAACCTACCACCTCTCTCTTTTTTTTCCTTCTTACTTTCTCTCCCCCCCTTCTTCTCCTCCCTACTTCCTCTTCCTTTCTCTTTCTCCTCTTCTCTTCCTCCCTCTCTTACCCTCACTCCTACTCTAATTTCCCTTCCCTTCCTTCATCCCTCTCTATTGCTGTACCCTTTTATGCATATGGACTACTCAGAGGGCTGAAAAAGTTATTTTTGACTGGTCCTCGCACTTTTGACCAGTCCTCAAACTTATGTCCTCACATTTTACATTTTTGCCCTATCTTGCCACCATGGTGAAGAGAAGCAGTTGTGAAATGAGTGACACGGTTGTTAAGAATGCTACAATGGGCATAAATGTTGACCAGTCATAAGTGCGAAGACTGGTCAAAAGTGCGAGGACCTGTCAGAAATCACTTTCTTCAGCCCTCTGAGTAGTCCCTATCCACATAGCCATGCCCACCCAGTCAGATGACCACCAAGCCACACCCCCAACTAAGCCACGCCCACAGACCCGATTGTTAAAAAAATTGAATCCCACCACTACCGACATCCTATGAAATCCATTTTTGAATTCTAGCCCAATATTCTCTTGCTTGGGGACAGGTCATGTAAGAGGACAATTAGAACCTGCACAAAAGTGGCCAAACATTAATAAAATAGATTGAACTCTGGATAAAAACATTAATACAGTATTATAACAGCAAGTAGAATATTAGAAAACACGAACTGTTGATAAAATATTCTCCCCATTTAGCAGCAGTCTCTGCAAAGCTTGCTAATTTCCCTAGCATTGTCTTCTTGCCTGAATTCATTAGATATTCAATTTTATATGAATCAGGCTGAAATGATTTTCTCAGCTTTTTATTTTTTATTTTTTTGGGCCTGATAATGATAATGCCAACTACCTGAAGTATTAAAAAGATGTGCAAGTATCTATAAGACAACTTTTTCTATATACCATGTTCTCTGACCGTCTGTGTATATTTTTCTTTTCTCCCCAAATTGATTTTTCTGCATTCACACTTAGACAATTTAAAGAACAATAGCTATTCAACTCTCTTAACTGTCTGCACAAGCCTATATGAGAATGGGATATAAGCAATAAATCATCTACATAAAATAATACAGATAGGTTCCTATTTTTGGCCTTTACTGGAAAAAATATTCACCATTCATCACTGGTACTTCATTAATAAATAGATTAAAAAGTAAATATGCAAGAATACATCGTTTCAACCCTTTAAAACTCTTGGTGTTATTTCTCAGAGGTCCTATTGGAATGACCCTAATGTGAATTTTAGTATTTATACAGAGAGCTATGGTGAAAATTAATAACCCGCTATTCAAATTCAACTTCTGTAGTTTAATCCATAGTTTTCTATCGATGGATAGCATGAAAATTCACTCAGGCAACATACTGTTTCCTATGGGGGTGTTTTGCATATTTACTTAACAGAAGAACCAATACCATGATCAAACGTCTCAATTTAGCTGGATTAAAAATACCTACATTATCAATCTGAATTCTATGTATGCAGCCTGCTGGATGGATTAGCATAAAATGATTTATCCCTCCAATGTATTAGAATCATTGTCTGGTATTATGAATGCTATATGAAATACCTGAAGTGGAGAATAATACATATTTATTTTTTGCTGTCCTTCTAAGAAGGAGGACAGTGAAGAACCCTGTTGGAATAGACCAAAAGCTGCCCAGCAGTCTGTTTCTCACCTTAATCAATTACATGCTTATAAGATTTTCACAAAGAGTTATTAAGGCAATGCCTCTTTCTATTTCCTAATGGCTGCCATTCAGAGACCTGCTGTTTCCATTCCTATAGCCTTTAATAAACATATCCTCCATACAGCCTATAAATGATCATTGTGCATATTACCTACATTAAAGACAGAATAAATTAGTATTGTACAATAAAGCAGCACTTGGAACAGACTGGAAAGAGATATTTATGGCAAACTCTGTGATGGATGGATCTTTCAGAATTGCAAGAAAAAATGTTAAGAAATTGGATTGCTGCAAAGCAATACTAAATATGTTAAAAGAATAGTTGAAAATACTTAATACTGTAAGAATTAACTAGTTGAACAATTAAATGATACTATATTAAATATCATATATATGGAGAACCAGTTTGGTGTAGTAGTTAAGCATTATGCTAGAAACTGGGAGAATGTGAATTCTAGTCCTACCTTAGGCACAAAGCCAGTTGGGGCATCTTGGGTCAGTCACTTTCTCTCAACCCCAGGAAGAAGGCAATGGCAAATCAGTTCTGAAAAACTGTGCCAAGAAGATTGCAGAGACTCACCCAAACAATGTCCAAGAATCAGACATGATTGAATGGAAGAACTAAAAAAAAATTACATAAGAACTTGGAAGCCACCTCACTAGAACAACAAACCTCAGGTCTTGTGAAATCCTAAAACCATTCCATTAAAAATGGCAATAATTAAGAGAGCAGAAAAGTATGTAAATATTAGGACTTATTTTATAACAAATATTTTTAAAAATAATTTTAAATATTAACCAAATAGTTTTTCTTAGTGTTCTGGATGAAAGAATTATAAAAGAAAATTCCTTATATTCTTAAGACTTTAATCAAATTAAAATAGACATTATTGCACAAAAATGAGAGGACAGAAAAAACTGTATAGCTGATCATTCATTTCTACTTTTTCTTTCTTCTTAGATGAATTGACAAATATACCAGGGGTGATATTCACTTACTTTCCCTACCGGTTCACAAATGTGTGCACGCACACCCATCTTCTGTGCATGCACAAGGCCTTCTGCACATGTGCAGAGCCTCAAAAATGTGGAAAAATGGGACGTCATGATGATCGTGTGGGTGGGCGGGTCATCCCGCAGTCACCCCTATTGGTTTGCCTGAACCAGATAGAACCGGCTGAATACCACCACTTAAATATACACAATATGGCAATCTCCTGATAATGCTTGTTTTGTTTCTATAATGATCCTGTATTTTATGCAAGAAAAAGTCAGGTTTAGGTTGAGAATTACTTTTGATTTTTAATTCAAGAGTTCAACCTGTTTCTCACAGAGGTTAATGGCTTAATTTAAAAAGTCTAAATGTGTTCAGCCAGCTGCTGTGCCTATAAAGGATAAATGCAGTTTTGATTCTTAGTGATGACTACTTAGATATGTTTGTGTAGTTTTCTTGCTATCAATATGGAAGTGACAGCACCACCTTCTTACAAGATTTTCTTTTTACCTTTACAGAATACTAGGCTAGCTCTGGTACTCTGTGACTATGGACCAGCAAAGTACTAATCAGGGCTAACCTGCTTAATTTCCATGCTTAATTTCCACATTTTCCATGAAGAAAGGCTTATGGATCCATTTTTTTTTTCAAAACAGTTGAATTATCCAAGATGCTTCTAAGTTGAAACTTGTTTAAAATCTTTCATAAATTTTATTAAGATTCATTATAGGTAGTCCTCGACTTATGATCACAGTTGAGCCCAAAATTTCTGTTGCTAAGTGAAACATCTGTTAAGTGAGCTTTCCTTATTTTATGACCCTTCTTGCCACAGATGTTAAGTGAATTACTGTAGCTGTTAAATTAGTCAAACTGTTGTTAAGTGAATCTGACTTCCCCATTGACTTTGCTTGTCAGAAGGTCACAAAAGAGGATCACATGACCCTGGAACACTGCAATATGAGTCAACTGCCAAGCCTCTGAATTTTGATCATATGACCATGATGATGCTACTATGGTCATAAGTGTGAAAAGTGTTCATAAGTCACTGTTTTCAGAACCGTTATAACTTTGGTCACTAAATGAACTATTGTAAGTCTAGGACTACTTGTATAAGATAAAAATACAGAAAATGAAACAAAACAAAACAAAACAAAACAAAAAAACATAAATTAGAAAACCTGAAACAGTACTACTCCTATTCCTATTCCTATTCCTATAACTACACTGAAGGCATTTTATTTCTGGATCATCAAAGACTTAATATTTCAAATAATATAACCAATGTGGTCTGTAATTATATGAAATTGAAATAATATGAAAACGATATGGTTGTACAGTAAAGTCCATGTTAATCTGTATCAGCAAGCAAAACTATGACTTCGCATTGAAGATGCAACTGGTGAGTTGTGTCCTACTTCCAGGAATATACTGAATTAATAAGCATTTGCAGGAAACTCATTGCTGGTTGAATTTTATTCAATTTTCAAAGTCTTGTCTCCAAAGCACTTTCTGAAAATCACTTATATATTATTATGGTAGATATTACACAAGACACATCATGGCTTCAAAATCTAAGGGACTGGTTTGGACAAAACTCAACAGTACTTTTTCGTGAGGCTGTTGATAAAAATAGGATCACCAACATGATCGCCAACGTCCGATGATGGATATGGAAGAAGAAAAGAATACATGCTAGAAGGATACAATTGAGATTGAATGATGAGTTATTTCAACTGTGTGCTTTCAAAGAATGGTTTTCAAGGAGATATTACTGTCAGCGATCTAATTTGTTCTATTTTCATCGCTGCCATGAAGATCCAAGAGAAAAGGGGAAAAAAATAGCTAGCAGAAGCAGTTTGAAGTTTTAGTAGCTTGGCATTTGATCTAGTGTTCTTCTCCCCCTTAGTAGATGCGTAACCCAGGTGATGGAGGGAGGGGGACATTCCTGTGATCTGAAGTAGTTGGCAGAAGAGACTGACTTGGAAGATGGCCAATGGGCATTGAGATTTTGAGAAGAGGAAAAGGAGGGGGTGGTTTCAGAGAATCAGTTTTGGCTGCATATGAGTTCAGGTCGGATCGTAAATTCTTCAATAAATGAGAGATTCATCAAAGACTTTGTGTTTGAGAATGAAATTTATTTGAGATTACATCGAAACTTGACAATTACCTGCAACCAGAAAAAGATAGGAAGCTCCCCTGTATCTTATCAAGCAGCAGTCTTTTTATCTCGTTGCTCAAGCATTTATTTTAAATTTTATCATCACATCAGTGTCAGATCATTTATAGCTAAATTGGCTTAAGCAGAGATAGTCATTAAAGAGATGCATCCAATAAAGGAAAAATACCTTTTGCATTAAATGAATATAATTTTCTTGTGAGCATCAAGGACACTAATAAATCAAAGAAACTTGACATATTTGGACAAAAAAAATGCCTTCTTTTGCTAGTAATGTGTTTTGCTTTTCACTAATGTAGGAAATAATGTTTACATGCCTACATGTAATATTTTTATCCAACTTCTGGAGTCTATTTCTGGAAAGAGTAACATGAGATCATCCACACATATTTTTTAGTGTGTTAGCATTTATCTCTAATGCAAGAGTGTCAAAGTAAAGGCTTGCAGGCCAAATTTGGCCCACAATATGGTTAGATCTGGCTTGTGGGGCCTCCCTGGAAACAGTGAAGGACTGGCCCATGGTGCCTCAGCCTGGCGCAGATTGGCTGGGTGCTGATCTACAACCTGGTGAGGGCCATCTGGGCTGGTACATGGTCAACCTTAGATCCACGGGGCCACCCTGGAGCCAGAGAGGAGCCACCCCCGCTCTGCCCTCTGGGCATGTGCAGAGGAGACAGCGAGTGTGCAGGGCCTGGCGCAGGGGTGAAATGCTCCCAGTTCGGACCGGATCGCCTGATCTGGTGGCGATAGAGGTGGGTGGTTTAGAGAACCGGTAGTAAAAATCCCCGGCTCCCCCCCCCCCCATGCCCAGCTGAGCCGCACAATCATCAGTGGCTTTTTTTTATTTTTAAAAGCATTTTTTCTACAACTACAGCCGAAAAAATGTTTTTAAAAGTAAAAAAAAAAGTCTCTGATGATCGCACGGCTCGTCAAAGGCATTCAAAAGAAAAAAACCCTTGTTTTCTTTTAAATGCCCTGACGATCCAAGCTGAATTCCCTGATCGGCAGAGGCATTTTTCTGCCAATCAGGCATCTCGGCTGGGATCGTCAGAGCATTTAAAAGAAAACAAGGGTTTTTTTCTTTTAAATGCTCTGACAATCCCAGCTGAGTTCCCTGATCGGCAGAGGCTTTTTAAAAAAGCCTCTGCCGATCAGGGAACTCAGCTTGGATTTTCAGAGCCTTTTGAAAACATTTTTTACAACCTCTTAGCCGAAGAGGTTGTAGAAAAAATGGTTTTAAAAGTTAAAAAAAAATGGCCATGCCCACCCAGTCACATTAACACACACCCCCACCAAGCCATGCCCACAGAACCAATTCACAGAAATTGTAGATTTCACCCCTGGCCAGGCACCCTTGGGGACCATCTTGCCCTGCAGGCTGAGTGCATTGTTGTTGTTTTTTTTACTTTATTAACAAGTAAAAAGCACAGACAAAACATATATAAACAAAACAACATACATTAAAACAATTATATATATTCAATCGTTTGAAGCATCTGTTTCGTAATGTTATATCCAATTACATAATTATAGATATTCCCATAAATCTTAATTCACTAGTTCTCTTTTATTTATTAACCCTCTCTATATTCTGCTCTCTAAGGCTATTATTCCCAAACTCTTACTACACTTCTCTCAGGATTTTGCTAACTATGTGGGGATGGAACAAGCACCGCTATATTTAATTCTATCTGAGTTGCCTGATTTTTCCATAACGACCTTACGCCAGTGGTACCATTTGTTCCAGACTTTATAGAATTCAGTATCCTCTTTTTCCTTTAATTCTTTTGTTAACCTGTCCATCTCCGCGCATTGTATTATCTTATCTATAATGTCTTCTTCCAAAGGGATTTTCTCCGATTTCCAGTTACTAGCATATGTAATTCTAGCAGCTGTTAAGATGTGTATTAGCAAATATTTTATTTCTTTGGGGTAAGTTTTAGTAAAAATTCCCAATAGGTTCAGGTTTCTTATATATTCGTAATTTGGTAATTTGTTCTAGCCAATTTTTTTTTAATTGTTAAACTTTTATTAACTTAAGAAACCACATAATACATTTATAAATGCAAGTAAAACAATTTATAACAAGCATCTTCTTAATGACATCTACCTATAATATCTGAATTGTTACAATATCAATATCCTATATTCTTAAGTATACAGGTGAAACTCGAAAAATTAGAATATCGTGCAAAAGTTCATTTATTTCAGTAATGCAACTTAAAAGGTGAAACTAATATATGAGATAGACTCATTACATGCAAAGCGAGATAGTTCAAGCCTTGATTTGTCATAATTTTGATGATTATGGTTTACAGCTCATGAAAACCCCAAATTCACAATCTCAGAAAATTAGAATATTACATGAAATCAATAAAACAAGGATTGTACATAGAACAATATCGGACCTCTGAAAAGTATAAGCATACATATGTACTCAGTACTTGGTTTGGGCCCCTTTTGCATCAATTACTGCCTCAATGTGGCGTGGCATGAATGCTATCAGCCTGTGGCACTGCTGAGGTGTTATGGAAGACCAGGATGCTTCAATAGTGGCCTTCAGCTCTTCTGCATTGTTCGGTCTCATGTCTCTCATCTTTCTTTTGGCAATGCCCCATAGATTCTCTATGGGGTTCAGGTCAGGCGAGTTTGCTGGCCAATCAAGCACAGTAATCCCATGGTCATTGAACCAGGTTTTGGTACTTTTGGCAATGTGGGCAGATGCCAAATCCTGCTGGAAAATGAAGTCGGCACCCCCATAAAGCTCCAGCATGAAGTGCTCCAAAATCTCCTGGTAGATGGCTGTGTTGACCCTGGACTTAATGAAGCACAGTGGACCAACACCAGCAGATGACATGGCTCCACAAATCAACACAGACTGTGGAAACTTCACACTGGACTTCAAGCATCTTGCAGTGTGTGCCTCTCCATTCTTCCTCCAGACTCTGGGACCTTGGTTTCCAAATGAGATGCAAAAGTTGCTCTCATCAGAAAAGAGGACTTTGGACCACTGAGCAAGACCAGTTCTTTTTGTCTTTAGCCCAGGTAAGATGCTTCTGGCGTTGTTTGTGGTTCAGGAGCGGCTTGACAAGAGGAATACGACATTTGAAGGCCATGTCCAGGATCCGTCTGTGTGTGGTGGCTCTTGATGTACTGACTCCAGCCTCAGTCCACTCCTTGTGAAAGTCCCCAACACTTTTGAATGGCCTTTTCCTGACAATCCTCTCCAGGCTGCGGTCATCCCTGCTGCTTGTGCACCTTTTTCTTCCACACTTTTCCCTTCCACATAACTTTCTATTAATGTGCTTTGATATAGCACTTTGGGAACATCCAACTTCTTTTGCAATTGCCTTTTGAGGCTTTCCCTCCTTATGGAGGGTGTCAATGATGGTTTTCTGCACAACTGTCAGGTCAGCAGTCTTTCCCATGATTGTGATTCCTACTGAACCAGACGGAGAGACCATTTAAAGGCTCAGGAACCCTTTGCAGGTGTTATGGCTTAATTAGCTGAGTAGAGCGGGACACTTTGAGCCTAGAATATTGAACCTTTTCACAATATTCTAATTTTCTGAGATTGTGAATTTGGGGTTTTCATGAGCTGTAAACCATAATCATCAAAATTATGACAAATCAAGGCTTGAACTATCTCGCTTTGCATGTAATGAGTCTATCTCATATATTAGTTTCACCTTTTAAGTTGCATTACTGAAATAAATGAACTTTTGCACGATATTCTAATTTTTTGAGTTTCACCTGTACATTATTTCTCTCACCTTATATAATGATATTATTTTATTGATATCTGGTATCTCTTTCTTAAATTTCATGTGATTAAAAATTTATTTTACTCTGTTGATATCTTTTCTTTTATTTACTTTTTTTTCTTCTCTCTCTTTTTTTTTTCACTTTCCTCTAACCATTTATACCACTTTTGCCAGACCAGATAATATTCAGATTCTTCCTTTCCTTGGATCTCCTTGGTGAGACTATCCATCTCAGCGCATTCCATAATTTTGGATATTAATTTCTCTTGAGTCAGGACCTCTTCTTGTTTCCAATTTTGTGCATATATGATTCTTGCTGCAGTTAAAATGTGTGTTATTAAATATATTACTTCTTTTTCATATTTGCTTGTAGCTATTCCTAATAAATAAGTTTCTGGTTTTAATGGTACCTTTTGAGTTATTATTTGTTCCAGTTGCATTTTTATATTGTTCCAGAATTTTTTAGCTTTGGGACATGACCACCATATATGATAGTATGTCCCTTTATGCGCTTTACATTTCCAACAGAGTGGAGACGTACTGGGAAACATTTTAGAAATGCGCGCCAGTGGTAGATGCCACCTATAGAACAATTTATAAGCATTTTCTTTGTATGGTATAGATAATGTTAATTTATTAATACTTTTCCACAATTTTTCCCACTTATTTAATTCTATTGCATACCCAAAATTCGTTACCCATGTGATCATATTCTCTTTAACTACTTCCTCTGCTAATTTATATTCCATTAGAAAATTATAAATTTTGGTTATTAATTTCTCATTGAAGCCTAATAAAATTTTATCCAACTGATTTGGTTCCATTTGAATTCCAATTTTTTCCATATCAGATTTATATCTGGATTTTAATTGCAAATATGACCACCACTCTATTTCCACATTTTGCATTATCAATTCTTCTCTTGTTTTTAGTTTTCCTTCTTCATTTAAGATGTCCTGATATGTTTTTAATTTATTTGTATCTATTGTATTTGGGTAAATATGTCCTTCCATTATGGAAGTCCACCTAGGAATCCTATCATAGTGATATTTTCTGATTTCATTCCATATTTTAAGCAAATTGTCTCTTACAATATGTCTGCAAAATTGTTCTTGTTTTATAATTTTCTCTCCCCAAAGATATGCATGCCATCCTCTTGTCAAGTCAAAACCTTCCAATATTAATGTTCTTATGTTTTTGAGTTGGATCCAATCTTTTATCCATGTTAACGCTGAGGCTTTATCCATTCCCCCCCCTCTCTTTTGTCTTGTAGATGTTTTAATTTGATTCTTGCTTTTTTTCCTTGCCAAATAAATTTTAATATCATCCTGTCTAAATCTTTAAAATATGTTCTTCCTGGATTTACTGGTATCACTCTAAATAAATATAACAATCTTGGCAGAATATTCATTTTAATGGTAGCAATTTTACCTAAAAGAGACAATTGGAGTTTTGCCCATCTTTCCAAATCCTTTTCTATTTGTTTAGCCAATTTAGTATAATTGTCTTCCTTCAACGTTGATATTTTGTTTGTAATCCATACTCCTAAGTATTTAACTTTCTTTGTTGTTTGTATCCCTAATATATTTTCCAATTCTTCTTCCTGATACTTGTTAAGGTTCTTTGTTAAAATTTTAGTTTTTTGTTTATTAATTTTCAATCCCGCTACTTCTCCATATTGTTGTACTTTTATCATTAATTTTGGTCCAGATTGTATGGGTTTATCTAAGATGAGTACTATATCATCTGCAAAGGCTTGCAGTTTATATTCTTGATTTTTTATTTTTAGTCCAGTTATTTCTGTATCTTTCCTGATTTCTTCTAGTAATATTTCCAATCTTAATATAAATAATATAGGACAGTGATGGCAAACCTTTTTTCCCTCGGGTGCCAAAAGTGTGCACACATGCGCGATAGCACACTCGCGTGCCCACACCCATAATGAAATGCCCCCCCATGCACAACCCCCCACGCATGCACGCGCAATCCCCCCCTCGTGCTGCCCCGCCCTCCTGCGTACAACCCCCGTTTTGGGCCTACCAGGCCTCCCTGCCCTCCAGAGGCCAGAAATGGCCCATTTCCAGACTTTCAGTAGGCCCGTTTTTTGCTCTCTGCGTGAGCCACGTCATCCAAATCGGCATCCAAAACGGGCCGCATGGAGACTCCAGGGAGGGGCAGGGCAGCATGGGCATGCGTGCGTGTCTCCTGCCTGTGCGGCAGAGACCCGAAAATCAGCTGGCAGGCGGGAGGCGCGCAGTGGAGCTGATCTAGGGCGACGGCTCGCGTGCCTGCAGAAATGCCTCCGCGTGCCACCTGTGGCACCCGTGCCATAGGTTCGCCATCACGGATATAGGAGATAATGGGCATCCTTGTCTCACTCCTTTCTTTATATCGAATTGGTCAGTTGTATCTCCATTAATTTGTATTTTTGCTGTTTGGGTGTTATATATCTTTTTAATCATTTTTATAAATCTGTCTCCAAATTTGATCTTTTCTAATTGTGCTGTTAAAAATGTCCAGTTGAGATTATCAAATGCTTTTTGCGTATCTAGGAAAATTAGAGCTAACTGGTTTTCCGATCTTTGCTCATAGAATTCCAGAGTGTCAATAATTGTTCTTGTATTGTTATGAATTTGTCTTCCAGGAATAAAACCATTTTGATCAGGATGTATATAGTATTTAATTAGGTTTTTCAATCTCTGCGTTATAATTGATGTGAATAGTTTATAA
The DNA here is from genome assembly GCA_012654045.1 of Ptyas mucosa. Taxonomy (NCBI): domain Eukaryota; kingdom Metazoa; phylum Chordata; class Lepidosauria; order Squamata; family Colubridae; genus Ptyas; species Ptyas mucosa. Next base: position 3,704,189 of record WNWU01013765.1, on the reverse strand, counting down.
TCTACATTGAGAAGAGAAATTGGTCTATAATTTTTAATTTCCGTGGGATCCGAATCTTGTTTTGGTATTAATGTGATTATTGTCTCACTCCATGACTGCGGAATTTCAGCTTCCATTAATGCATCATTGAAAACTTGTATTAATATATCATCTAATGGTTCTTGGAATGTCTTGTAAAACTCTGCTGGTATACCGTCTGTTCCCGGTGTCTTGTTATTTTTTTGTTTTTTTCTTGCTTCTATTAATTCTAACATTGAGATTGGTCTGTTCAATAATTCTATATGTTCTTCTTCTAATTCTTGAATCTTTATTTTATTTAAATATTCTATGATATTTTCTTCTCTAATCTCTTCCTTTGCGTATAAGTTTTTGAAAAATTCCTTTGCAATTCGTTTTTTGTCTTCAATATTCTGGTATAAACAACCATCTACATCTTTTAACTGTATTATAATATTCCTCTGTTTTTCTATTTTCAATTTATATGCTAACCACCGTCCGGTTTTATTTGCATGTTCAAATTGGTTTTGTTTAGCGATTTTTATTTTTCTTGCTTTTTCTGTTGTTGTGGTCAAATTTAATTTATGTCTTGTTAAATTTATTTTCTCCTTAATTTCTTGATTATGTGGCTGTTTCTGTAGATCTAATTCATATTGATGTAATATTGTCTGTAAATTTTGTTTTATTTGTTGTTTGTTTTTATTTTTTTGTGCAGTATAGGCAATTGTTAAGCCTCTGATATATGCCTTGGTTGTGTCCCATAGATTTTGGAGACTGGTGTGCTCTTTAACATTAATTTGTAAAAATATTTTCAATTCTTTTCAGATCATATCCACATATTGTTTGTCATTTATAATATCTCTGTCCATCATCCATCTTTTACGCTTTTGGTGTCCCTTCCATGTTATTTCAATGGGGCTATGATCCGCCCATGTGTTAGTTGTAATTTCTATTTGTTTAATGTCTGCTATAAGCTCTACCATCATCCAAGCCATGTCAATTCTGGACCACGATTGATGTGGATTTGAATAGAATGTGTATTGTTGTTTATTATAATAGAGTTCCCTCCAGGCATCTTGTAATTGAAATTCTTCTATTATATTATAAAATGTTTCTGGAAGTGTTTTTTCCTGGATTTATTATGTTTACAACTCCTTTAGTCCTTCTCTATGTTTACAATTGCATTAAAATCTCCAATTATGCATATGTTTTGGTATTCCAGTTCCTTAATTTTGTTGTGTATCTTTTTTAAATATTCAGTTTGGGTCCATTTGGTGCATAAAGTGATACTAGTAATATCTTTTTCTTTTCTGTTTCAATTTAACCATCAATGTCCTACCCTCCTCATCAGCAAATAATTGCTTTGATTGTATATGATTCCTGATGTACATTGTTATACCTCTCTTTTTTTGTTCTGTTAGTGCCATATAAAGTGTTCCTAATCTTTTGTTTTCTAATAAACTGCGCTGTTGTTTTTTAATATGAACTTCTTGTAATGTTATAATATCTATCTTCAATTTTTGTAAATTTCTGAAAATACGTGATCTGTTTGATGGAATGTTTAGTCCATTTATGTTAATCAATATCAATTTTAAATCTTTCTCCATTTCAAATTTCTATTTTCTTGATGTTCTTATTTTCCTAGTGTTTTTTACTGTAATTTGTATTTTATCCCTTGCTCCCTCTCTTTCCATTCTTTCTTTCTCTCCTCTTTTTCTTTCTTCTTGTTGTATTTTTCTCTGTTTGTCCTCATGGTTTGCAATTTCTTGCTGTGTTTCAGATTCTTGTTCTTCCTCAGGAAAAAAATTCCTATCAAAAGACTTCCGGTTGAGGATCGAGGTGACATGGCGTGGTAAGAGCGATCGCTCCTACTCAATGCCACTAATCGCTGCGTTTTAGGGACCCTTCGAGGCATGGGAGCTTGAAGAGCTCCACGGGCAATAGTGAAGTACTGGCAGGCTGAGTGGAGAATCACAAAACCACTCTGCAGGACCGGTTTTCATGGCCAAACCAGCGCAGCACGTCTGCTGTTGAATGGCGGACCCGAAGCCTCGCTAGTCAATGAAGCAGGAAGCAAGGAATTCCAGCAAGAGGGGTGCTAAAGAACATTCACACCACCACCCTTGATGCACATCAAATGTGATTTTAAGTGAGCCAACCGGACTGGGCAGAGAAGCAGATCGGAAATTAGGCGGTGACTGAAAGGAAAAGTAAAGGAGACAACAAGTGGATCGCAGAACGGCTGGCAAGAGATCAGAGTGGAGACAATCGTAGGACAGAGCGGGGGCACTAGCAAAAAGCGAACGAACCTGACGGGAGAGATCGTGAGGAGGAATTTGGAGGTGTAAGGAGATAAGACGGCAGATCGGGCGAAAGGAGCACCAGACAACTTCAGACAGGAAGTGCGTCCATTTTGAAAAACTAAAGAGAGGACGATCAAGCAGCTAGAGCAACGGGAAGAACCTCCAGAGAAAACGAGTGAAGGCTCCGAAGGAAATTAAGACACAGACTTGAACTAAACTGAGCCAAACATCTTGGCAACCCATCTTCCCCCTCTGGACATTGACAAGTGAGGGCGACAAGTAACTAAACAACTAAGTAGGAACAATTAATCAACCTCTTCTGACTTTTTGCCCCATTTCCTTCTTTTTCAAAATCCTTTTGGTTTGTTTTCCTCCCCTTTCTTCTTCTCTTATAAATTTTCCATTTATAAGTATTAATTAATTGGTGCAAATTATTTATAGCTGTATTAAATTGATTTATATTTATAGTTATATTTATACTTATATTATATCTATTATATTTATATTAAGCCTATATTGATACCTTTTAAAATTACGGAATATTAGCATATTAACTTTAAGAAATATTTAAGAAATATTTAAGAAATTTAAGAAATATCCAATAATAAGTTATAACAATAAGTTTTTCTTTTCACTTTTTATAATTTGATACTACTACCAATTGATATATTGCCTATAACTACTACCTATATTTAAATTAACTCTACAAATTAGATGGTCTGAGAATTATACTTCTACTGATTATTGTGATTATATTATATTATATTTATATCATCATTGACTAATATAAGGAATAATAAATTATTGAACAATTCATTAAGTTACAAAATTATTATTATTTAACTATTATCTAATCAATTATACTATTTATATATACATATAGTTGCTATTATATTAAGAATACATTTAACTGATTTGTTTTGACATATAGCCTCATTGTCCCCATTGGACAAAAGGACTAATTAATTGACAGAATAGACTGAGCAACTGGAGTGAGTAGTGAAACACCAGCGATACCCACAATAGGCTAATAAGAAATATATACAACAACAAGAAAGGGAAATTAGTGGATGACTATTTGGAAAAATATAGACAGGATCATAAAAGAGCAAGTAAAAATTTTGAGTGAGATGACAAGTTACGCAGCCACAGTAACTAAAACTGGAAAAAAGACAATGACAAATATCCCAAACCCAACAATTACAATGTCATCACCCGTAACACAAAAATCTACAGAAAGCCTCGCAACCATGTTACCCACCATGCAAGCGATGCAATTATCGCTAACATCGATCCAGGAAACGATGCTAATGATGCAGGAGAAGATGACTAATAACCACTTAGAGCTGAAGACACACATCCAAACTATAGATCAAAAAATGAATGATTTTCAGCATGCAATACAAGAAAATGAACAAAAAATAAAGAAAATTGAATCCAAGATCGAACAACAGGAAAGGGACCTGGACGCGGTGGACCAAAAATTAATGGTGCAGAACAAGGACCTGGAAGATTCGGTTATGCAGCTGGAAATGGACAAAGCATCCTTCTACTTGCGTTTTCAGATTATCACGGAGGAGAAAGAAGAGAACCTGGGCCAAGTCATGGCAGAACTGATTGGAGAAATCTTACAGCAGGATAAGGACCAAATAATTAAAGAGCTGGACGAAGTATACAGGGTCCAGACAAATTATGCAAGACGCAACAAGCTCCCGAGAGAAGTTCATATAAGGTTCGCTCGAAGAAAAGTCAAAGATATCTTTTACAACATCGCGAAAGGAGAAACAATAAAATACAAGGGTAAAGAGGTGATAGTACTGAAACAGTTCCTGAGGAGGGTAAGGGAAGTAAGGAGGGACTATAGATTCCTGGCATCGCAATTAAATAAAAGAAATATCCCTTTTCTTTTCTTTTTTTTTATTGAAAAAGTTTTAAAAGTTTTACATACATTTTCTCCCCCCTCCCCAACCACCCCCTGACTTCCCAGAGCAAATACAAGATAAAATACAGCTCAAATTCTCTAAATTAAACTCCATTTCACACTTATCATAATCATAATCATTAAACAAGTAGATAAAAGGAAAGCAAGTCTTCTTTCTTCTTATTCCATCTAATTCAGCAAAATTAATCTCCATTTATAATTACAGCAGTTAATAAAACAATTAAGTATTACCTAATCAAACCTATCATTACTCAATATAGCTAATTAATACTTAACAAATTATTAAGTCTATACAATTTAACAAGATATTTTATAACTTCTTTCATTTAAAACAAAGAAAAAAAACCCAACAACAAAAAAGAAACCCTCATTCAAAAGAACCCAAATTTAAAATAAAATACTATATAAAGTCTTCCGTCCTCCATTTTTAAACCATCAAGGTCCAGTTATAGTTAAAACACTTAATAAAAAAAATAATAAATTTTTTAATTAAAAAAAATATAACAATCAAACCTCTTATTAATTTATCAATACAGATAAAACGTCATTTAATAACTATATCAAACATTTAAGTTCTTCATACTAGATTAAACCAGTTGCTAATCTTCTTGTCTTCACATCTTCCAACAGCATATAGAATATCTTCATTTGCGTCTACCCACCTAAATAAAAAATTGCTTCTTTATATAACCCCCCCCGAGTGACTTTATAATTATATTTGAAATAGTATCCATCAAATCCAGTCAAAAATTAGATTAGTAAATTCATCAGACGTATTAGGGAAACCACCAGATCACCTGCAATTGCTCTAGATCCATAGTCCTTTTGCCTTATATTTATTACCATCAGACAGGAAACTCCAATTTACTATATTCAATAAAACTTCTGCGATTACAGTTAGATCCAGATTTATTACAGTCATTAATAAAATATTCCAAATCATTCAAGTCAGGGCATATTTCACAGCCCAACACACCAGCATTGCTGTGATCTGTTTATTCTTCTCAAAATATTCCAATACAACTGTAGATTGCCTCCTCATCGTCGCTCATCACTTAGTTAACTGGAATTAAACTGCTGTCTGCTTTTTTTTTTCCAAAAATTCAAAATCTTTAAACAGTTAAACAATACTTTTTAAGGACCATCATCTCATCAATAGGGTTATTTTCCATTTCTCCAGTCTTTCTTCTTTTCCTTTTTATGAACTTTCTTCTTAACTTTGATCCCTCTGCCTTTTTTAACTCCAGTAAAATTTTGCGGTTTTTGGGATTGCATATTATAAAATTTTTGCAGAAATGTCACTTCTTCTGGAAACAGCTCTTTAAATGCAGATTAAGTTTTATAAAAAAAAAATTCGTGTAAGCAAAATTTCATCAGCTTCCAAAATTTCTTGCTCCTTATCCTGCTCAGCATTCATCTTTCTCTCCTCTGTAAAATCTGCTATGATCTGTTGTTGTTTTTTTACATCTCCCAACTCTTCATTCAATCCCCCACTGCTAGATTGCAACTCAGTATTTCCATGTATTTCATTGTTTCCAGCTTGAGAAGCTTGAAATATAGTATCAATTCTTTTCAATAAAGCAGAGGTAATTGAACTCAAAGCTTCCTCAAAATCAGACCATTGAGAAATATCCCTTTTCGATGGACCCTGCCAGAAGGGATGTTGATAACCTGGCAAGGGAAGAAAATAAAGATAAACAGCTTGGTGGAGGCACAGGAATTTGTGGACCAATTGAAAGGAATCGAAGAAGACTTGAGTAGCAGGGAAGAGTTAAGAGGGGCTACAATGGAGGAAGACCTTATACAACGGAGAGGATCGAAGGAAGGGTCATCGGAGGAAAAGGAAAAGGAGGAAAGAGAAAACAAAGAAGGAAAGAAAGAACCAAGACCGCAGAGAGCTACCCGGGTGAAACAGTACTAGACCGATACCAAACTTGAAAATGGACTGGAAGTTGCTATCAGTAAATGTAAACGGATTGAACGATTATAAAAAGAGGAATTTTTTTTTTACAAAATTAGTTAAACAAAATTTGGATTTAATATGCCTACAAGAGGTGCATATTAAAAAGGGAAGCAAAAAATATTTGGAATACAAGAAATTAGGGAACTTATATACATCATTAGCAGAAAAAAAAAGAGAGGGGTAGCTATATATATTAGGAAGGAAATAAAATCAGAGTTAAAATATACAGACACCAAGGGTAGAATTCTGGCTGTGGAAATCATGAGAGAGGCTACGCCAATCTTACTTATATCTATCTATGCCCTGAACAAAAATTTGGGAAATTTTTATAGCAAACTTAGAGAAATAATCAGTACAATGGAAAATAATAACAATATATGCATAATTGGGGTCTTCAATGGAGTAGTAGATCCTAACAAAGACCATAAAACCCCTAAAGGACAAAAAGGAAAAAGAAAAAGCATACCAAAATCTTTCTTTGAATTAATCGATGAATTAAATTTGATCGATATTTGGCGAACCTTAAACCCACATAAAAAACAATACACCTTTTATTCAAATTAAAAAAAAACTTGGTCGAGAATTGACATGATGTGGTTGAGTAGGAACCTGGGAATGGATGTTTTATCAGCTGAGATCCTACCTAATATATGGGCAGACTATAACCCATTGGAAATTAAATGGAAAAGGAAATATAGGAGGGGAAATACAAGATGGAGGCTGAACACTCAATTCCTTCGAGACAAACAAAATGTTGAAAAAATAAAGAAAGAAATAAAGGACTTCTTTGAAAGAAATGAGAAAGAACCGGCGGAACGAGGGATAATATGGGATTCGATGAAGGCCTTATCTAAGAGGACTTGCTATTGCATATAGTGCACATAAAAACAAGGAAAAAAGAGAACGTCAAAGGGCATTATTAGAGGAATTGAGAGAAACAGAGAAAGAAATTCAACAAGTCCCAGATAATGAATCAGCAAAGCAAAAATGGATGATTACATGCCACAAAATAAATCTAATGGACCAAGAAAACTTAGCATATGAAATTAAAAGAACCAAACAATGCCATTTTGAAAATGCTAACAAACCGGGGAGATGGTTATCATATAGATTAAAGAAAGAAAAAGAAAAAGGGATAATATATCAATTGGAAGACCCCGAAGGCCATATAGTAAACAAGGAGGAGGAGAAATTGGAATTAATTTATGAATACTATGCCACATTGTACAAAGAGGAAGAGATATCTAAAGAGAAAATAGAATGATATTTATTGGAAGAAGGGCTTCCACAAATTGAGGAAGAGGAGAAGGAGCTATTAAATAAGGAAATCACAATGATAGAGCTAAAGATGGCAACCTCTAAACTCAAGAAGAATAAATCACCAGGCCCAGATGGATTCCCAGGGGAACTATATCAAAATCTTGAATTAGAAGATGTTCTGCTCCCAAAATTGTTAATAATATTTAATGAAGCCCTAACAAAATTCAAAATACCAGAATCATGGAGGGAGGCGTATATCACACTCCTCCCCAAAGAAGGAACAGACACAAAGTTTATAAAAAACTATAGGCCAATTTCTTTACTTAACATGGACTACAAACTATTCATGAGCATCTTGGCAGAAAGGTTGAAAAAAGTACTGAACAGAATAATACATAATGATCAAAATGGATTTCTCCCAGGGAGACAAATTAGAAATAACATAAGGACGATATTGGACGTAATAGAATATTATGAGGATCACCCAGGTCAGGAAATGGCACTGATTTTTGTAGACGCCCAGAAGGCCTTTGATAATTTAAATTGGGAATTCATGATACAGCAAATAAGCAAAATGGGATTCGGACACAATTTTGAAAAAGCAATAACAACCATTTATAAGAAGCAAAAGGCAAATATTCTGGTTAATGGAGAACTAACGAAGCCATTTTCAATCAAGAAGGGAGTGAGACAGGGATGCCCACTATCACCGCTATTATTTATATTAACTCTAGAAGTTTTATTGCAAAAAATCAGAGGGAATAACCAGATTAAGGGTCTCAAAATTAGGAAAGAAACCTATAAAATTCAAGCATTTGTGGATGACGTGGCTTAATTATAGAAGACCCATTGGAATCAGGCATGCAAATATTAGATGAATTTAGCAAATATGGAGAGGTGGCAGGACTTAAACTTAACAAAGCTAAAACGAAGATATTAACTAAAAATATGTCTAAAACGCAAATAAGAGCTTTAGAAGAACTAATGGGAATTAAAGTAGTCAAGAAAGTCAAATATTTGGGAGTTTGGGTTTCTAAAAGATATTCAGCCCTTAAAGAGGATAACTATACACCCTTGATTAAGAATATCAAACAAGACCTAGAAAAGTGGGGAAAACTGCAAATATCCTTTCTAGGGAGAATTTCAGCAATTAAAATGAGTATCCTATCCAAATTATTGTACCTGTTCCAAACAGCGCCAATCAAATTAGACAAAAAATTCTTTCAAGAGCTTAACTCTATTACTAGAAAATTTATATGGGGAGGAAAAAAACCGAGGATTGCAATTAGAGATATGCAAGACAAAAAGGAAAGGGGAGGACTCGGACTCCCAATATGGGAGACATATTATAAAGCGACAAACTTAATTTGGCTAAAAGATTGGGCAACCCTAACTAATAAAAGGATACTGACACTGGAAGGATACGATTTCCAAAAAGGCTGGCACTTCTATCTCTGGGAAACAGGGCAAAAAACAAAGACATACTTTCACAGACACAAAATAAGAGATACCCTTATGGCAACATGGAGAGAGATAAGGAAAAAACACTACGTCAAAATTTCCAGATGGCTCTCTACAATGGAGGCAATTATATATCCAAATGTTTTAGAATTGGGAAAGACGGCTAGATATAAAGAGGTTCTAGATGGGACAGGGAATATTAGGACAATAGAAGAATTAAAAGAACAAGGTATTAGCTTAGAATGGTGGACATATGCTCAAATTAAATCAAGATATAAAAAAGATAAAGAAGATCCGGGAATAGAGATAAGCATGAATGGTCTAGACAAAACTTGGATGGGCACAGATGATAAACTATTAGCAAAAATGTATAAATATTTAGTAGATTACGATTTAGTAGAGGAAATGGTAAAGAACACTATGTTAGCATGGGCCAAGAATATCGGACAGACTATAACATTAGAGGAATGGGATCAAATCTGGATGAACAATTTAAAAATGACTAAGGCCACAACATTTAAAGAGAACCAGTATAAAATGATTTATAGGTGGCACCTGGCCCCGGCCAGGATTGCCAAAATATACCCCAAAGCAAGCTCAAAATGTTGGAAATGTGGGCACCAACAGGGTACGTATTACCACTGTTGGTGGACTTGCCCTAAAATGAAAAACTTCTGGAAGATGATAAGTAATTGGCTGAAGGAAATTTTGGGAGACACTCTGGAATTAGATCCAAAAATATTTCTCCTGGGAATCCTCAAAAAGTCATATGCAAGAAAGAAGAAATATTTGGTGATACATATAATTACGGCAGCAAGAATCACTTTTGCCCAATATTGGAAGGAGAACAAGTTACCCCCCGAAGATCACATTATTAGAAAGATATTAGAATGTACCGAACTGGACAACTTAACACTAGAAATAAACGATAGAGAGGAAACAGAATATTATAGTGCATGGGACCCGTGGTATGAATGGTTAAGGAATAGAAATTCAAGTAAAACTCGCAAATGCGAGAACTAGATAAGAAATTAAGATGAATAAGTGGTAATTGTACATTGTTAAAAGGATGAATAGATGTATAAAATAATATATAGTTAGTACTGCTCTAGCACAACTGAAACAAAAAATTAATTTTATGTGAATATCAATGTAAATACGCAACGTAAATATGATTCATATGTATAACGACACCTCAAGGCTGGAAACGTTGAACTGATTTGTATGAAAGTTTTTATTTTATATGTTTTGTTTGTCTATTTGTGTAGTTTTGTCTATTTTTTTTGTACATAATAAATGTTCCAATAAAGAAATTTTATTTAAAAAAAAATTCCTATCAAAAAATTGCTGTGCCTTCTCTAGTGTATCAAGTTTATATTTTTTATCTTGTCATGAAACAAGCAGTCCCTCTGGTATTAACCACCGGAACATTATTTTATGTTTCTGTAATTCTGTTGTCAGAAAGTTATAGTTTTTCCTTGTTTCCCTTATTCTTCTTGGTATTTGTTTTAATGTAATTATTTCTTTTCCTTTATATATAATTGGTTTTTCTCTCATTTTTTTGTATATTTCCTCTCTCACCAATTTCCTCGCAAATCTAATGTGAACCTCTTTTGGTAACTTGTTTCTTCGGGCGTAATTTGTAAATACTCTATAGCTTCATCAATTTCCTTATTAATTTCTTCTTTATTCTTTAACGTCGCTTCCGCCAGAATTCCCACCATTACATCTCTCAAATCCTCCTCTCTGTTTTCCATTATATTTTGAAATCTTAGGTAAAATAATGCCTTTTCCATTTCTAAAAATGATATTGAATCTTCCAGTTCTTTGTTTATTGTTGTTTGATCACATTCTGACTCTTCTATCTTTTTTTTCTACTTTGCCCATCTTATCTTCAATATTTTGGATCCATTGTTCATTTTTGGCAATATTTTGTTGAATTTTCTCCATCTTATTATCCATTTTTTAAAGTTTATCCTTAATTTCACCTATGTCCATTTTCAAATCCTCATGGTTTTTCCTACTTTCTTGATGATTATCAGCAATTGATTCCTGTGTTTTGTTCATACTCTCTTGTATCATTGCTAATACTGAGTGAATGTTTTTGATGTTAATTGGTTGAGGAGATTTCTCTTTTTCTGGAAGTAACATTGTGTCTATTGTTTTCTGTTGTGCTGATGACGTAGTAGACATTGTTTGGTTAACTATTGCCTTTTTACCTGGTTTTGTCATTATTGATGAGTCAGTGGTTGTCATCTTAATTTTCTATTTTTCAGTTCCCAAATTTTCATGCACTATCTGTAGTATTTAGTAAGATTTTCCTTCTGATAATTACAGTAGTCAATATCACTTGTTTAGTTTTCAAATACAGTCTTATTTCTGTAAATCAAACTATAATATCATTATATGAGGGATTAATTAAATTTAAATGAGGAGCAGGGATAAAATATGATATCTCAGCAAGTCATATTTCAGTTTCTAAATTAAATATTCTATTTAAATATATTATTAATTCTATTAAGTTCTATTAAATCTTTAGTTATATATCTATTAAAGTTCTAGCCAATTTTTAATAATAGACCAGAATTTTTTTGCCGCTGGGCAAGTCCACCATAGGTGATAGAAAGTACCTTGAGATTTCTTACATTTCCAACAAGTCGAGCTATTTTTTGGATTCATTTTAGCCAGCCTTGTTGGTGACAAGTGCCACCTATAAAACATCTTTAGCTGGTTTTCCTTGTATGCCACTTCCAGCGTTGTTCTTGTATTCATCTGCCATAATTCTTCCCATTTGTCCAGTTCTATTGAGTAATTGAAATTCTGCATCCATTTAATCATTGTGTGTTTGACTATTTCCTCCTCCATCTTGTACCTTAATAGAAATTTGTAAATTTTGCTAATTAATTTCTCCCCAGAATCTAATATAATAATATCTAATTCCTGATTCGCCTTGCTTATTTGATATTTTTTTATATGTTCTTTGTATTTCGATTGTATCTGTGAGAAAGTCCACCAATCAATCTCCTTATTTAAATCTGCTTCCAGTTGCTGTTTGGGTTTTAACTTTCCTTGGTGATCAATTAGTTCTTTATATGCGCATGCACATGCACCATGATGGCGACTTCCAGCTGATCTCCCGTTGCCGAGAGGGATGATTTTGGTGTCAGCGGGGGTTCACATGGGCCAGGCTTCCTCTCTCTGGCCCGGCCCAGCTAGATAAATATGTCTCGGCTCCTCAGAGAGCTTCTGGAAGTCTATACCTCCCGGAACATCGCTCAAAGACCAAGAGGAGCTGAGAGGAACTGCTGCACAGGCAGACGCTATTGAGGGAGACCTCAGCTCTGCCGACGGCAATTAAGAAGACAGCTGAGCAGCAGCTGCTCGGCATGGGGCTGGAGGTGGCGAGGACAGCGATGACGACCGGAACAGCAGCGAAAGCATGTGAGACAATTTTTGTAAAGATAAAGCGGCTTCTACTAGATCTCGAGAGGGCTCGAGAGCCGACCTGACTGTGGATGGCAATGATGGCGGAGGCACGAGCGCAGCGATGACCGTTATAACGATCACCAAGGGAGGTCTTGTCCTCTACCATGTGAAGTGTGGGAGCTCGTTACCAGCAAGTCTTCTGGGGGTAGCTTCAGATGGTGACCCGGTGAAGACCTAGGAACTAGGAAGCTTTATGGATTTTTGTCGCTGGAGGACCTAGGAAGACCAGGAGGGACTGGATGGGCTTGGAGAAGTTGATCTGTCGCCCTTCAGTCTCTCTTTCCACAATAACGCAACTTCTGGAACTATATGACCATCTGACATTCCAGACCATCTCACCCACTACAAATCTCTCTGCTGACTATGATTAAACCCCTCCTAAATCATGTCTGTCTTAGCCTGATTACATATCAGTCTGCCCTCTCATTCCTGGCTCTGTAATCCATCACATATTTCTAGCTGTAAAGAGAGTCTTAGCCTTTAGAATTGAGATACTGAAGGATCCTGGTCCACTAATATTATTCTTCTACTGGAAGTGAAAATCCATCTTAATACCATCTTAATGCCAGCCACCATGAGAAGGTGGTTTTGGTACTTATCCTCCGGTCTCTTTGAATGACTTGAATCTCCTTTTCACTATCATGAGAGGACAGTGGACACCAGATGATATATACTTAAAGGCTCTGTATTTTCTCTCTGGGACCAATTTTATAAACCATCATGAGTGAACCCCCAGCCAGCCAAATATCATCTTACCCTGACTGTTTTTGATGTATCCAGCGGAATAACTTCTGGTGCTGCGAGACTCCCCCCTCTCACAGGTCTGTGCCTCCACATTATCGAGGGCCTACCTTGATGACGGATTTTGGAATCCCGAGAGGTGGCACGCAACAAAAAGGAGACTGAGGCGTTTCCTTTCCAAATTTTTATCTAAATTTTCAAGGGGCCCTAGGGGGAGGGATAATCAGATTGGAAATAGGGTAGTGGGCTTGGGGGATAACCCACTGAGGGAGGGAACAGGACAGGCTGGGGGTCATGGCACGGGAGACATGAGGCCCCGAGTTGATGAGGAGGTTAGAACTTCCAACGAGGGCCAATACATCAGTACTGTAAGTGGGAGGGGCAGATATGGCGGGAGCAGGAGGCCAAACCTGGTTATGGGAGTGTGCACCTGCTATCTCCGAGCTGTGGCACGCTCCGACCCCCAACACTCCTCTCGTTCCCCAGGTAGTTCAGATTCTCAGACCCTTGACCTTTGGTTGATGTTATGCAATGCCAGATCCGTTGTTAGTAAGGCCCCCCTTATTTGTGATCTTATTCTAGATGGGGGAGCGGATCTGGCAGGAATCACGGAGACCTGGTTGGGTCAAGAGGGAGAAGTCCCCCTCATTGAAATGTGCCCTCCTGGTTTCCGTGCATTTCATCAACCAAGGTCACAGGGAAGGGGCGGGGGGTGGCGGTTATCATAAAAGAAGGACTTAATCCGAAGGACACCACTGTTCTTCAGGTCGCTGGATGTGAGTCCCTTCTGGTGAAGTGGGGTCATAGGGTGCAGGTGGGTTTGCTGATCGCGTACCTGGCTCCCTGCCACGTGGCAGCGGCCCTGCCCGAACTGATCAGCGTTATAGCCGGGATGGCGGTTGATACCCTGAGGCTTATGGTCATGGGGGATTTCAACCTGCCATCCATTGGTGAAGCGTCTGAGACAGCGAGGGAGTTCATGGCTTTCATGACGGCTATGGACCTGACCCAATTAGTACATGACCCCACTCACACAGGGGGAAACACTCTAGACTTAATTTTTGTCTCTGGTCAGTGTCTGAACGATCT
>WNWU01013765.1:3558561-3683945 GCA_012654045.1 Ptyas mucosa | reverse complement strand
TAATAATAATAATAATAATAATAATAATAATAATAATAATAATAATATCTTATTATATTACTAGTTTCTGACAAATTTGGGTGTTTTAAGGCTTCTGTAGGTGAAAACCATAGCGGAACTGTTGAATATTGTTGTTTTTTTATTTTTACTCATATCTGTAGTAAGGCCTGTCTAAGTGTATGTCTTTTAAAGTATGTGTGGGACTTATATTTCTCTTCCCATAAGAAGGAATGCCAACCCGCCTGCAAATCATGGCCTTCGATGGCTAATATTCTATTATTGCTCAGTTCAATCCATTCTTTAATCCATATTAAGCCGGCTGCCTGGTGGTATAGTTCCCATTCCGGAAGCACTATTCCTCCTCTTTCTTTGGAGTCTTGCAGTAATTTTAGTTTTATCCTTGGTCACTTTCCTTGTCAAATAAATTTAGAGATGTTCTTATTTAAGCCCTCAAAAAAAAATTTCCTAAGGTTTATTGGAGCCACCTGGAATAAATACAGCAATCTTGGTAGAATATTCATTTTAATAATGGAAATTCTACCCACAAGTGAAATTTGCAGGTCTTTCCAATTATCCAAATCTTTTTTTATCTGCGTTACTAATTTATCATAATTATTTTCTTTTATGGAAGATGTTCTTGGAGACAGCCAAACACCTAAAAACTTAATTTTATTAGAGCCTTGTATTTGTATGTTTTTTTCTAATTCCATCACCTGGGTTTTTGTTAGATTTTTGACCAATAATTTAAATTTATTTCTATTTATCCTTAGCCCGGCCACCTCCCCATAATCTTCTATTTTTTAAGTGTTTTTGGTATTGTTTCTAGGGGTTCTTCTGCTATCAGAACTAAGTCATCGGCAAAAGTCTGGGTCTTATATTTTTCTTGTCTGACTTTTAATCCTTTAATCTCTTGATCTTCCCTTATTTTTTTTAGTAAAATCTTCAAGGATAAAATATACAATAAGGGGGAGAGTGGGCAGCCTTGTCTAACCCCTTTGGTTATGTGGAATTGTTCAGTCATATCATCATTAATGAGCACCTTCGCTGTTTGTTTTGTGTATAGTTTCCCTATGATGTTTTCCAAATTTGATCCCAATTGCATATTTTTTAACTGTTGTTTTAGAAATGTCCAATTTAAATTGTCAAAAGCTTTTTGGGCATCAAGGAAAACCAGCGCAGATTGTCTCTCCGAGTGGACTTCATAATACTCAAGCGTATTTAATATCACTCTCAGGTTATCTCTGATTTGGCGGCCCAGTAGAAATCCATTCTGGTCCTTATGTATATAACTATTCAGAGTTTTTTAAAGTCTTTCTGCTATAATTATAGCGAACACTTTATAGTCAGTGTTTAGTAGGGATATCGGCCTGTAGTTCTGAATTAATTGGGGATCGGTGTCTTCCTTGTGGATGATTGTAATTATTGCCTCGATCCAAGTCTGTGGTATTTTTGCTTTTTCTAGGGCCTCGTTGTACACCTCCAGCATGTTCTCTCCTAATATTCCCTGCACTACCTTATACAGTTCTCCCGGGATTCCATCCGGACCCAGGGTTTTATTATTTTTAAGTTTTTTCAGTGCAGTGTCCAGCTCCAACATTGTTATCGGTTTATTCAGTACTTCTCTCTGTTTGACTGAGATTGTGGGCATGTTCAAGCCTTGTATATACTGTTTTATCTTTTCTACATCCTCCTCCCCTTGTTTGTATAGGTCTGAGTAAAATGTCTGAACAATTTCTTTCTTCTCTTTCCTACTGTAGCAAATTTTCCCTTTTAAATCTTTAAGTTGAAATATCATTCTTTTATCCCTATTCTTTTTCAGTTTATAGGCCAGCCATCTTCCTGTTTTGTTCACAAATTCGAAATAGTTTTGCTTGGCTATTTTTATTTTTTGTGCTAGTTCTTTTTGATTTATCAAGTTTAAGTTGTGTTTTATTTCCTTCCATTTTTCTTTTACTATTTTATTTTGTGGTTGTTGATGAAGTTCAAATTCCGTATTTTTAAGTCTTCCTGGAGCTTATTTAATTGTTGTTTCCTTTCTTTATTCGTTCTCCCTGTGTAGGCTATAGTCAGGCCTCTTATAAATGCCTTTGTCATGTCCCAGGTATTCTGGACAGAAGTTTCCTCTTTCTTATTTATTTTAAGGAACCAATCAAGTTCTTTTTCTAGCAACTCTTTGAAGTCTTATTGTTTGCAAATTCTTTGGTTCATTGTCCATTGTTTAAGTCTTTTGATTCCTTTCCAGTTTATCGATATAGGATTATGGTCGGCCCACTGGTTGGCTTCTATTTCTATCTTTTCCACCCCATTTCTAATGTTTGTGGTCATCCATGCCATATCGATCCATGACCAGGATTGATGGGGGTGCGAATAAAAAGTAAATTGGTTTTGGTCTTCGTGGGTTTCCCTCCAGGCATCTCTCATATTTAACTCCTTAGTCATTTCAAAGAATTGTTTTGGAAGAGCCTCTTTCTTTTTCTTGTTCTTTTTCCTGGTTTTATAATCTTTTTTCGCATCTGCAATCGCGTTATAGTCACCAATTAAACAAATATCTTCATATTCCAACTCAACTATTTTGTTATGTATTTTTTTAAAGAAATCCTGTTGGTTCTGATTCGGTGCATATATTACCACTAACAATATTTTCCTACTTTCTTTTTTTTTATTATTGAAAAAGTTTTAAAAATTTTACATACATTTCCCCCCCGACCCCCCCGACTTCCCAGAGCAAATACAAAATATAAAATACAGCTTGAATCCCCTAAATATAATATAATAATAATAATAATAAATTCAACTCCATCTCTCACTTATCATAATCATTAAACAAATAAATAAAAGGAAAGCAAGTCTTCTTTCTTCTTATTCCATCTAATTTAACAGAATTAGTATCCATTTGTAATTGCAGCAGTTAATAAAACAGTTAAATATTACCTAATCAAACCTATCGTTACTCAATTTAACTAATACATACTTAGCAGATTATTAAATCTATACAGTGTAACAAGATATTTTATAACTTCTTTCATTGAGAAAAAAAAAAACCTCATTCAAAAACCCCAAATTTAAAATAAAATATTATATAAACTCTTCCGTCCTCCACTTTTAAACCATTAAGGTCCAATTATAGTTAAAACACTTTAAAAAAAAGAAAAAAGACATTTTCTAGCTAAAAAGCAGTAATCAAACCTCTTATTAGTTTATCAGTACATATTAACAAATCAACTAAAAACATCATTTAGTAGCTATATCAAACATTTAAATTCTTCATACTAGATTAAACCAGTTGTTAATCTTCTTATGTTCACATCTTCCAACAGCATGTAGAATGTCTTCATTTGCGTCTACCCACGTAAATAAAAATTGCTTCTTTATATAAAAAAAAAACCCGAGTGACTTTGTAATTGTATATCAAATAATATCCATCAAATCCAGCCAAAAATTAGATTAATAAGTTCATCAGACGTATTAGGGAAACCACCAGATCAGCTGCAATTGCCCTAGGCCCATAGTCCTTTTGCCTTATATTTATTACCTTCAAACAGAAAACTCCAATTTACTATATTCAGTAAAATTTCTACAATTACAATTAAATCCAAATTTATTACAGTCCTTAATAAAATATTCCAAATCACTCAGGTCAAGGCTTATTTCACAACCCAACACACCAGCATTGCTGTGATCTGTTTATTCTTCTCAAAATATTCCAATACAGCTGTAGGTTACCTCCTCATCGTCGCTCATCGCTTAGTTAACTGGTATTAAGCTGTTGGATGTTTTCTTCCAAAAGTTCAAAATCTTTAAGCACTTAAACAATACTTTTTAAGGACCATCATCTCATCAAGCAGGGTTATTTTCCTTGTCTCCAGTCTTTCTTCTTCTCTTTTTTACGAACTCTTTTCTTCACTCTAATTCCTCTGCCTTTTTAAACTCCAATATAATCTTGCATTTTTTGGGATTGCATATTATAAAATTTTTGCAAAAGTATAACTTCTTCTGAAAGCAGCTCTTTAACTGCAGGTTGGACTTTGTAACAAAGAATTTGTATAGCCAAAATCTCATCAGCTCCCAAAATTTCTTGCTCCTTATTCTGCAAAGCATCCATCTTGCTCTCCAAAAATACTGTAGGCTGTTGTTGTTGTTTTTTTCCTTCTCCCAGCTCTTTAATCAATCCCCCACTGCTAGATTGCAACTCAGTATTTCCATGTATTTCATTGTTTCCAGCTTGGAAAGCTTGAAATATAGTATCAATTTTTCCCAATAAAGCAGAGGTAATTGAGCTCAGAGCTTCCTCAGAATCAGACCATATATGAGGGTTAATTAACCCTTCTTTACTTTCTTTGTTTTCAAAAAGACCAGCCATCTTGCCCCCCCTTCTTCTTTCCCTTCCAAAAGGACAGGGGGAAAAAGTATATAAAAAAAGACCCATTGCAATTTGTAATTTATATTACTGCTTCAATTATTATAATTACTTCCTTTCTTGGTTAATCCACTTTTCAGAATAGAGTTTTACGTTTCAAACAGGGGCTTATCAATAATTGCTTTTAACTTTCACTTCTTCACGCCCCGTTGAAACTCAAATGCCATCTTGCTTTCACTTTCTCTGCATAAGGAAAATCTTTTAAAGAAGGTAAGTCTTTGGAGTTAAAAAAAAAAGAAAATACTTGCTGTTTTATTCTTGCTGCTTGTGCTCCGCCAGCTCGATTCAAAAATATTTATTTAAAGTTGGTTGCTGGGATGGCCACGACATCTAGCTCTGCAAAGCAGAGACATCCAGGGTCCGGAGTACTGACAGGCTTAGCGGGGAGCTCTCATGTTCAAGCCCCAGATTATGGGTAAAATCTGGCGCTCTACCCCACCCATCTACTCACTTTCCCCCCTCTTACCAGGAGGAAAGTTTCCAAACCGCAAGACAGCTGATAGTCGCTGTTCTTGCGGTTCTACGAAGCCCTGGGTTGGCGCTTCAAAAAGAAGCGTCTGGCGATGTCGCGGTCCCACCGGAAGTCCCAATATTTTCCTACTTTCCAACATTAATTCAATCATAACTATTCTGCCATCGTCATCTGCATATTTTAATTTTGAGAGGATCCAATCTTTGACATATACCACCACACCCCTGGTTTTTTTGGAAGTCAATGATGTATACAATTTCCCTGACTTGGGGTTTTCTAAGATCTTATAATATCTTCTTTTTATATGTACTTCCTGGAGGCACGTCACATCCACTCCTATTTTACGCAGTTTAGTAAGAGTTTGAGATTTTTTTTTTTTTGGCTCATTCAGGCCATTTATATTAACCGAAAAAAGTTTTAAGGCCTCTTCCATTGTTTAACGTTGCTGTTTTTTGGTGTTCCTTGTCTCCATTTGGTTTTTCATCCTTGCACCTTCTCTCTCCTCTCTTTCTTTGTCCGGTCTAGTTTTTGTTTCTTTCTCCTGAGATGTCACTGAGGCAGTATCTTCTTGGCTTCTACTTTCTAACTCCTCCTTACTATCTTGTTCATCTTCCTGGTTGAAATGTGAATCATGGAACTCCTTTGCTTTCTCTAAAGGGTCCAGTTTGTATTTTTTTTCTTCCCAGGTGACCAGTATCCCTTCTGGAATTAGCCATCTAAAGGCTATTTTATGTCTGTTCAGCTGGTTAGCTAGAAAGTGAAATTGTTGTCTCTGACTTCTGATTCTTCGGGGTATCTGTTTTAGGATAATAATTTCCTTGCCTTTGTATGTCAGTGTACCTCCCCTAGATTTCATATACACCTCGTCTCTGATTGATCTTTTAGTGAATTTCACATGCACCTCTCTTGCCAGCCAAAGTTTTCTTATGTAGTTTGTCTGGACGCGGTAATATTTCTTCTAGTTGTTCCTGTACAGTTTGGTTATCTTTCTCCGTGATTTCCACTATAATTTCTGTCATTTTTGCTTCGAGATCTTCGTTTTTTTCCTCTGAGATATTTTGGAATCGAAGAAAATATGAGGCTTTTTCCATCTTCAAGACCGCTAGGGAGTCAGATAGTTCTTTATTTATTTAGATTGCTTTCTGTTCCATTTTCTCAACTTTCATTTCTACTGAGTCTATTTTAATTTCTGCCTTCTTAATTCTCTGTTCATTTTCGGTTAGTGATTGCTGAATGTCCCCAATTTTATCATTCATATTTTTAATGTCTCCCCGAACCTCTCCAATTTCATTTTTAATCTCTGTATGTAATAACCCCACTTCCTCTTGGTTCTCTGCCATTTTCTCTTGTGTTCTTAGTAACATTTCTTGTATTGTCACAAACATATTTTGCATTGTGGTTAATGTTATTTCCGTTTTTTCTTTCTCCTTTTCTTTTACTACCGTGCTATCTATTGTTTTCTGTTGCAAGGGTGAGGGTGCCACCACTATCGTGCCTACTGCTGGTTTTTTCACTATTTTCATAGTGGTAGAGGTTGTTGACATTTTTAAGGCTCTAGAGAAACTTCCCAGGCTAACATATAATTTTTGTATTTTGTTATACTTTTCTCTGTTTCTAATCTTTCTTCGGCTAGATTTGTTATTATTATTATCAACTTTCGTAAATCAATCAAACCTTAATCTCCCAATTCATTTACTAAATCGCTAACTTTACTATAATAAAATTTAACTATTTCCCAGGTATACAGATAATCAGTTCAAAAAATAAGGTCAATCAAATATTAATTAATTATCAACTATTTTCCAACTATTCCATAGGTCTATCCAGGTTTTTAAATCAATCAATCAATCAATTATCCCTATTATTTACAGTGTCAATCAGAAAGTCTTAAATTAATTAATCTTATTTAAAGTTTAAAGTTTAAAAATTTAAACCAGTCCCCTTCCCCTTTTTTCTCCCCCTTTTACTCTTTCCCAGTTTATCAAATCCTAACACAATCAAAGCTTAGAATTTTCCTTGTATAGGTAAACAAATAATTAATAAATATTTAGCTTAATAAGTAGATAGGTAAATAAATATTCAATTGTAGATTGTAAAGAGAATTAACAATTTTCTATCCACACATATAAGCAGCATATACAAGATATCCAAGCTCTTAATAAATAGGAAGAGATCTGGAGGGATATCCCCCCTTTTTTTATACTTAACGCTATTTCTCCAATTTCTCCTGTAAGAATAATATGGCTGCTCCTAGTTCTTGTTCAGAATGGCTTTACTTCCTTCCATTTTGTTGCTGCAGGTCTCAAAAGAGCCAGTTCACAGTTTGATATCCAGTCCTTTAGTTGTCTAGGTCTTTTACTTATAAGTGTCCTTAGTTCTTTTCTTATTATGCTTAGTCCACCACTGCTGAGTTTCACATCAGAGTCTTAGAGTTCCGGGTTTCCCTAGAGTTGCTTAATCACTTTGTCGGGTTTTCTCCGCTCTCTGCCGATTTAATCTGGTGTCTGCGCTTCCCTCGTAAAGCGCTGCCAATCACTTAAATATCCGATCGCGCACCTTCTCCTCCGCTTTTATCTCGTCTCCTCACGCTGCTGGCAACCTCCGCTCCACTCCAACACTCGAAACTGCTATCCTCTAGCTGGCTTCACTCTAGGCGGCCGCCATCGCTCCTGTTCACCGGGGAGGCAAGCTTCTTCTCCAATAGTTTTGGGGGGGGGTTGTCCCATTTTCTTTTCAACTCTAGCGCTGCGTCTAGAGGCTTTGGGACTTCCCCTCTTATTTTCTGATCTCTACGGGATCGGAAAAGACTTTTAAAGGCTTCTATCTAAGAATATTGGGGTTTCAGAATCGGCTACTGCCGATCTTTCCCCCACTCACAATGACGTCACCGCCGGAAGTCAGCTGAGTGCATTCTGAACATTTCCCTTTCACCCAGTATACCAACCTCAGCATGCTCACCACCTTCTGTACGCATGCTCAGGGGGTGGGGCTGAGGTGGCAGGGCAGCCCCTCACTGGCTCTAGGGTGGCCCTGCAGCTAAGATCTAAAGCTGACCATGTTCTGGCCCAGATGGCCATCACAAGCCTCAATGCCCCATTCATCAGCCTGGCCTCACAGCACATGAGGCTTCCCTTTCACTGGGACCATCCCCACCCCTGTGTGGGAAAGCCACAGCTGCTGGTGGCACAGCTACTAGCCATGCTGCCAATCTGCCCCCTCCCCTTTCCCCTCCTGAACACGGTGGAAGGAAGGAGATGGGAATGAGAAGCAGGGAAGAAAGGGAGGGAGGGAGGGAGGGAGGGAGGGAGGGAGGAAGGAAGGAAGGAAGGAAGGAAGGAAGGAAGGAAGGAAGATGGGAATGAGAGGTAGGGAGGGAAGGAAAGAAGGTGGGAATGGTAAGGAAGGAAGAGAGGGAGGAAGGAAGTAGGGAGGGAGATTATGACAAGGAGGGAGGGTTTCTGAGGGAAGTCCTGCCTTAGCACTTGGCCACCAGCAACCCTGCTGCCCTTTTGCCATCCTCTTGCCCCTCCTCTCCTGGTTGTCTCCCATCCTATAGCTAAGAATGCTTTGGTTACAAAGCTGGGTCTCCTTGCAAGGAGAGGGAGTGGACATCCCTCTGACATGCCCACTTTGTCTTCCTGCACACACCATGAGCAACCTGGCCAAGGAGAGTGAGTACAAAAGCAGCAGCCTCGAGGAGGAGGTAAGCACAGCCAGATGCCCCCTCGTGGAAGCAGGGGTAGGCTGGTCTGGTCTGTGGGGTCCTGGTGCCCTGGGAGGTTGAGGGCCAGGCTGGGTACTTACCCTCCACTGTCCAGGGTTCCATACAGTCTGTGCTGCCATCTAGGGGTCCTCCACATCAGTGGTGGTTTGCTACCAGTTCACCCTGGATTGGGTGGACATCGGGTGGGTGGACACCCACCTACCCGGACATCTCTGCGCATGCGCAAAAGCTTCTGTACATGTACAGAAGCATCATGCAAGTGAGTGCACGCTGTCCACAAGCGAACTGGTAGTGACGGGATTTGAAACCCACTATTGCTCCACATGGCCTGAGAGGGACAGCGAGGCTCCTCTGGTGGACAAGGGTTTGGCACTTGCTCTGGTCTTGCCTTCCTCCGCTGGAAACACTGTATCCGCCCCAACCTCCAAAACTTGAGCGATGTTGAACTGGCCATGCCCACCCAATTGGCTGACTACACCCACCCAATTGGCTGTGAACACTTGCCCATGCACCCCCCCCCCGAGGTCAACCACAACCCTGATGCCCACCTAAATGAAATCTAGTTTCAGGATGGAAGTGACGTCTTGGTGCTAGCAGCTGTAAGAGAAGGGCTCTCCGTTCCCTGCGCTGGCTTCGTCTTGTTCGTGGGCTTTGTAAAAAGCCAAAGCCCCCTTGGAGGGGAGGGGGTGACGGTAAGGAGGAGCGTCCTGTGAGATTCCAGGAGAGATCGCAACTCTCCTGCAGAGCCCCAGGGCTTTTTTCTCTGTGCCATGTCAAGAGAAGACACAGCCTAACATGGCTGTCACAAAGCCGGTGACAGCTGAACATCCAAGAAGAGGGCTGGAGGTGATTTGATGAACAGTGTTTGGAACTGGGTGAGAAGAATCCTTTTTAATTCAGAGTGTAACCCAAAAAAAATATTCAGGAAAGAGAGACTCATAATTATTTTTAAAGTGGCAGTGACCTAGCTATTTTGAGTAAAATTTTAGAACTTTGAAATGGAAGAGAAAAGAATTAAAGGAAGAAAATAAAAAAAATGTTAAAACACAGAAGATTGAATTTTTGAATTGGACAGAAGTTGGCGTTGGATAGGCATTTTAAAATGCTGGAATTATTTATATAAAAAGCTAATATTACATTTAAATTTTGGAATATTATAGTAAAATTGTTTAAAGAAGAATAAGATTGAATTCTGATTTAAAAGTGCCACCTGATGACAAAGGAAGGTACAACGTACCCCCAAAATCTTGGAAAGACTTGGCTTGTGGAAATTCAAGTGTGAGATCAAGAAAACTTAATTATTAAAAAAAAGACACCTAAAAGCTTCAAAGTAAGATGGAATTGGCAGAGGGGTTTATGAGGATTCCATTTTTTTGAATACCTAGAGCAATAGATAGATTAATTTTGGGTAATAAGGACTCTTGGATACTGGATATTGAATCATTGGAGAAGTGGCTTTAGGTTTGAAAATAGGACTGTTGGACTGTGGGACAAAAAGAAACAAGATACCGTATATACTCGAATATAAGCCGAGTTTTTCAGGCTGAAAAAAGCCCCCTCGGCTTATATTCAAGTCACGGAAACATGCCTTTTTCCCTGCAACCGTTTTGGCTCCCGGGGTTGCAGAGAGGCTTGCTAAAGCCAAAATGGGGTGTGTGTGTGGGGGTGTGGCACCCCTCCCCTGTGCCCCTTTTTGGCTTTAGGGGTTGCAGGGAGGCAGGGGTGAAATGCTCCCGCTTTGGACCGGCTCGGGCGAATAGGTAGCAGAGATTGAGGAAAGTTCGTCATACTGGTAGCAATTGGTGGCTGGCCACGCCCCCGAACCGGGCCACGTGGAAGGCAGGCAAGCTTTGAAGGGCTGCGGGGAAGGGAGCTTCCCAGCGTGCCCTCCTCCTCTCCCAGGTGACAGCAGGGCTTCGCCGCCTCCTCTTTTCCTTAGAGGGGCAGCATCTACCTCCAAGTTCTTGCGGAGGGAGGGACATACATAAACACATAAGCCCCTGTTGCCCCTCCCCACTACTTTTGCTGTCGGCTTAAAGTCAATCTTGAAGAGCTGGAAGACATTTCCTTACATCTCCACCAAACTCATTGTTGGGAGCATCAGTGATCTAAGGAAACGTCTTCTTACACCTTCTCCTCTCCATTCCCATTCCCCCTACCCTGTTTTTCCATTTCTGTGCCTGGATTCTGCTAATAACCCCTTCTCCTTCCCATTCCCCCCTCGTTATTCCATTTCTCTGATGGATTCTGCTAATTACCCCTTCTCCTTCCCATTCCCCCCCCTCATTATTCCATTTCTCTGCTGGATTCTGCTTCTGCAAGAGAAGGCTCCGATGTTTGCTTGGGTGGTAGAGGGAAACTCAAAGCACTGGGGTCTTCAGAAGGGCAGAATGAGCTTCAAAATGTGCAGCTCCTGGCTCTAACAGTGAGTGACGTCAAGTTGGCTGGGGAATAGGGGCACTGGAGTTGGGCGGGTGAATCTACAGAGGGCGTCATTCTTTAGGCAGGCTGAGCATTATGGGGCTTGAAATCAGGGGTGGCGAGGGCTGAGACACAGAAAGAAACAAAGAATGAAAGAGAATGAGAGAGAGAGAGTGGGAGAGAGACAGAGAAAGAGGGGGAGAGAGGATGAGAGACAGTGGGGGAGAGAGAAAGGGGGGAGAAAGAGAATGAGAGAGAGAGTGGGGGGGAGAGAGAGAAAGAGGGGGAGAGAGAAAGAATGAGAAAGAGAGGGGGAGAGAGAAATGGTGACAAGATAGGGCAAAAACATAAAATGTGAGGACAGTCGTAAGTTCGAGGACTGGTCACAAATGTGAGGACCAGTCAAAAATTACTTTTCCAGCCCTCTGAGTAGTCCATATGCACAAAAGGACTACCCAGAGGGCTGAAAAAAGTGATTTCTGACAGGTCCTCGCACTTTTGACCGGTCTTCGCACTTATGACTGGTCATCATTTCTGCCCATTGTAGCATTCTTAACAACCATGTCACTCATTTCACAACTGCTTCTCTTCACCATGGTGACAAGATAGGGCAAAAACGTAAAATGTGAAAACAGTCGTAAGTTCGAGGATTGGTCACAAGTGCGAGGACCAGTCAAAAATTACTTTTTCAGCCCTCTGAGTAGTCCATATGCACAAAAGGACTACCCAGAGGGCTGAAAAAAGTGATTTCTGACAGGTCCTTGCACTTCTGACCAGTCTTTTTTTATTTTGAAATTTACCAGTAGCCACTGCATTTCCCACCCCTGGCTTATACTCGAGTCAATAAGTTTTCCCAGTTTTTGTGGTAAAATTTGGGGCCTCGGCTTATATTTGGGTCAGCTTATACTCGAGTATATACGGTAAATAAAAATAAAAAATGAGTGAAACTTGGGAGGAGATTGTGTTGCTAATTCAGGGTGTCAAAGATACCTTGACAAAAGGATATGAGGAGATTATGAATAAAATACAGAGCATAGATGAAAAGCTGGAAACTATGACAGAAAAGACAAGAGTAACCAGGACGTCCAGGAAGAGGAGGAGCCAACTGAAAGAGTAGCTGGAAAAGCAGAACAGACAAAACAACAAGCAAGAAGACAAGTCAAAAAGGAAATAAAAATAATAAGAATGATTGATGAAAAAGATCAAGGGGAGAATATTTTAGGGAAAATTAAACAGGAATTGGAATTGCAGGAAAACCTTTTTGGGAGAGAAGTAGGGGTAGGAGTAGATGGTTTGAGACTTAGACAATGGAATAGTGTAGAGAAGGGAGAAATATTTAAAAGGATTGGCCAAGTAGTGCAAGCAGATAGAAAATATGGGAGACAAGCTAAGAAATGGAAAATTGAAGTTTTGAGGCGAGTGAAAGATGATGGTTAATAAAAGGGGAACATTTCTTAAAAATAATAGTAAGACAACCTAAAAGAAGGTTGAAGCTAGAGAAAGGGGGATTAATGAAATATATATTTCTCCAACCACCTCTCAGATTCAGGTTTTCCCAGATGTGCCAGTTTACTATTTTAGTAAATAGAACTTTGAAAAATGCTTGCTTCAGAGTTTTACTTGGAGTTTGGTTTTTTCTGGAACGCTGACATATTTTTAAGGTGAATTAATATTAAGAAGGGAACTTAGGCTCTTAATGATGATAATTTTGAATATGTTTTGAATAATAGGGAGATGGCTAGAAAAATAACATATAGAAATATTGAATAAGCATAAGATTGAAGATTATAACTTAATATAAAAATGTATATTATTAGTATAACTGTATAAGTTTGTTAAAATGTAACAAATATGATGATGATTATTATTAATATTCTCTCTGTAGCAAAAGGAAGATAAATATTGTTTTACTTGTTTTGAAACATGATTAAAAGGGGATATTTTTAAAATAACTATATATGTTTGTTAAAATGTAATAAATATGATTATTATTATTTTATTTGTGGTAAAAGGAATGATATATAGAATTTGATTGGCATGAAAATAACATATTGAATTATTGAACAAAATAATGAAAGATTATAATTGAACAAAATGTGCATTATTATTATTGGAATTATATAACTTGTTAAACATAACTAAGATGAATACAGTTTTATTTGTTTTAAAACATGATTAGAAAGGGGCAGGGGTGAAATCTAAAATTTGTTACTACCGGTTCTGTGGGCGTGGCTTGGTGGTGGGGGTAATATGACTGGGTGGGCATGGCCATTTTTTTTTTACTTTTAAAACGATTTTTTTCTACAACCTCTTCAGCTAAGAGGTTATAAAAAATGTTTTCAAAAGGCTCTGATGATCCCAGCTGAGTTCCCTGATCAGCAGAGGCTTTTTTAAAAAGCCTCTGCCGATCAGGGAACTCAGCTGGGATCGTCAGAGCGTTTAAAAGAAAAAAACCCTTTTTTTCTTTTAAATGCCTTTGATTAGCCACACAATCATCAGAGGCTCTTTTTTTTTTACTTTTAAAAGCATTTTTTCAGCCATAGTTGTAGAAAAAAATGCTTTTAAAAGTAAAAAAAAAGCCTCTGATGATTGGCTCAGCTGGGCATGTGGTGGGGGCGGGGATTTTTGCTACCGGTTCTCCAAACCACCCACCTCCATCACTACCGGATCGAGTGATCCGGTCCGAACCGGGAGCATTTCACCCCTGGAAAGGGGATATTTTTAAATATAAATGGTATAACTAAAAATTAGAAAGCGGAACAATGGAAGATTATAATTCTATTAACATCTGTGTATTACTATTAGAATCATATAAGTTTGTTAGCTACAAGAAATATGATTATTGGTATTCAATTTGTAGTAAAAGGAGCGATATTAAGAATATGGAGATTGGCATAAAGGTAATATACTAAAATATTGAATAATTAAGGAAAGATTGTAATTTAACAAAATATGTGTACTATCACTAAAAGGCTATAAGATTGTTAATTGTATTAAATATGAAGAATATTGTTTTATTTGTACTAAAATGTAACTCTGGTTGCACACTGTTCACACAACAATATGTTTGTAGAAAAATAAAAAATAAACAATTTGGAAAAAAATGAAATCTAGTTTGCTCTACTCCCTGTTACTTCCTTGCTATCTTCTCTCTTCACTGGACCACCTGTGTTCTGTCCCCACTACACATTAGTCTGTGTGCAGCTTGACATGCACCTATCCTCCAATAAAACAGACAGTGTGCATAGATCTGAATGCTTTATTGAAAGAACAGGATATGGCGAAACTGGGGAAAATAGAGATACATACTATGAGACCCAAATATAAGATAGACAGTATTAAGTTACTACTGAACATAACAATTAATAAATACAAGCAATTTAAATCTCACCAGCCATGGTCTGTGTGGGATGTGGGTTTGTCCTTGGATGATCATGTGCTTCTGCCTTTTCCAAATGCTAAAGAAAATGGAGTTTGGCTTCCCAGCATGCACTTGGTTTGAGGGTGCAGGCTGATAGGTAAAATGGGTTGGGTTAGCTTCAAACAATATATTTGGTATTTTGTCTCTCAGGCCACTAGATGGCCTGACCAGCAACAACAGTATATAAAGTTATATGGTGTCACATGACACTCCCTGCCTGGTATCAACTGATACCACTATTTGAGTTCTGAGATAGTAGCATTAGGTGAGCTATCATTGCTTTTTTGCTGACATGGTCATTGATGAGGTGGTGCCACTGCAGTTTTCAGTGAGGCTTCTGGGAACTTGATAGTGAACTAAGTGGGTGATGGATTGCTGCATCTTGTGTAGGGATTTCAGATCTATGGTCAGGGATCTGGTTGCATTCAATAAGAATTGGTAAAGTCAGGCATGTTTTCCCATCTACTGACTCGACTTGGTAACCGGATGCTCTTCTCCCCGCCGTCTCCACAATTCCTACACAAGTTTTTAAGGAATATGGAGTGCTGGAGCCTTTAATGCCAAAGGCATCAAAAAAGGCTGAGCTGGCTAAAGACCTGTTACTTTGGTCATCTAGGATGGTATACAGCTTAATGGCTATATCCCTTTGGCCTGCTGGGTAGACTTTGACTAAACAGATTTTGGAGCAAGTCTTTCAAACAGTGCATTTTCCACTGCTTCTGCTGAGCCATAGCACTCATCAAGTCTGTCCCAGATTGTTTTAAGGCCTGTTTCAGGGTAGTTTATGTTTATTGTCCTGATTTGTTTTGCATGCTCAGCAGATTCAATTCTGAGCCATTTAATTATTAAATCTATCTTCTCCCTGCATGACAAATCTAAGCCTCTGATGACATTTTGGAAGAAAGATCACACTTTGGGTGTGAGGGGTCTGTTATCACAGGTGCAGCTTTGCTTGAAGCTTTCTCATTTCTAGGCTAAGGGGCTTGTTGTTAGCCTGTAGTGATGCTGAGTAGCATCTTTGGCTTGTTTCTTGAAGGTTGTCTTCCCTAACGAGGTGAGCGTTGCTGCTTGACCTGGAGTGCTGATAGACGTACTCTGAGGTGCATTGCAGAGGATCTTGGGGTTCAGCTTCTGGCTCAAGCACATTGCTGCATTTACTGCATTCGTCGTCAGAATGTATGGCTCTAAGGTTTTGACTTCCACTATGGCAACTGCGACTTCTTTCTCTATGGCAATCCATTCTAGGCTCACTTCTAACATTCTGCATTTCCCGGGATGCCTCTTGCTGCATTCTTTCAGCTTCTAACTGTGCTCTCTCTTTTTTCATTTCTATTTCTTGTCCAGCGAAGGCTACTCGTGCTTTTGCTGCTTCAGCCTTTGCACTGGCAATGGCAAGTGCACTACTGGCTGATGACTGGAAGAAATAGAGACTTGAGACCTTGTCTTGTATGAAGATGCCCGGCTCTGTGACATGGTGTCTTCTGGAGGTGCTTGAGCCTGCTGTATGGCCATATGCAGGTAGCTGAGTTGGCAGAGTAGCAGTCTCTGTATAGTCTTTACCTTGAATCCCATTTGCTGGCTAGCCACTGTTTCACTGTGTGGGATGTGGGTTTGTCCTTGGATGACCATGTGCTTCTGCCTTCTCCAAATGCTAAAGGAAATGGAGTGTGGCTTCCCAATGTGCACTTGGTTTGAGAGTGTGGGCTGATGGGTAAAATGGGTTGGGTCAGCTTCGAACAATATACTTGGTATTTTGTCACTCAGGCCACTAGATGGGGCTAGAGAGCAACAACAGTATATAAAGTTATATGGTGTGGCAAGACAGCTTGTTTCCTTAACTTTTTTTCTTGTTATTTATATGTTGAAAGAAACTTTTTAAAATTATCTTTGACTTTTGTTGCAAGTCTTTGTTCATTCTGAGCCTTTGCTTTCCTGACTTCATCTTTGCAGATTTGGGAATTTCTGCTGATATTCTGCCTTAGTTATGTGTCCCACTTTCCATTTTTTTGCACTTATCCTTTTTGTCTTGCAATTTATCAAAGAGATTTTTGTGCGACCATGCTGATTTCTTCTTAGATTTCTTATTTTTCTTTTTTAGTTGTATTTTGTTGGGCTTTTAGTATCATATTTTTCAGTGTTTCCTATGCTTCTTGAGTTGTTTTCCCCTTTAGGATTTTTATTCATGGAATTTTTCCTAGGCTGTTTCTGAGTTTGTTAAAATCAACTCTTTTAAAGTTTAAGACACTGGTTGGATTATATTCTACTGCTTGTGTTTGCATTATGTTGAATTCCAATATGATGTGGTCACTCTCGCCCAAGGTTCTGGCAACTTCAATTCCCTCTATTACTTCTTCTCTATTACTAAGAATTAGGTCCAGTATAGCTTTTCCTCTAGTTCCTTCCTCTATCTTTTGGATGACAAAGTTGTCAGCTAAATTGGTTAGAAATATATTTAGTCTCCCACTTACTGCAGAGTTTGTCTCTCAGTTCATATCAGGGTAGTTAAAGTCTCCCATTACTACTGTGGTATTTTTCCTACATACATTTGTTAGTTGTTTAGCAAAAAGTTCATCTATTTCTTCTGCTTGGTTGTGTGGCCTGTAGTATATGCCTATAGCAATATCATTCTTTTTCCCTTTTATCCCTATGTGGATTCTGGAAGGTTTTCTTCCTTGGTTTTGTCTATTTTTGTAGAGATGTAATGATCTTTTACATATAATGCAACTCCACCTCCTTTTTGTTAGGTCTATTTCTTTTGAATAGTTTGTATCCTTCCATCAATACATTCCAGTCATGAGTTTCATCCATCAAGTTTCAGTAATGGTTACTATATCACATTTGCCTTCATGTACTAAATGCTTCAAGTTCATTCTGTTTGTTCCCTAAACATTGAGTATTAGTGTATAGGTATTTGAGTTTTGGGTATGTTGGGTATGTTTCTTATATCTCCTACTTTGTAACTCGGATTGCCATCCTTTCCATCACTCTCTACTTCATTATGTTTTTCTTTTTTCTTTTTTCTTTCTCTTAAGTATGTGCATTTACCTCACCCCCTGGCATCCCCACCTCCTGGTGTCTGCCCACAATTAGCCCAGCAGAAGCTTCATGGAAATGTGTAAGATCTCCGACCTCCGGGTATTTCGCTGTGCCCTTAAGACCCTGTTGTTCTGCCAGGCTGGGTTATCAATGTAATAATTTTAAATCGGGTGTTTTAATTTTGGGGGTCTTAAATTGAGCCGAATTATTTAATAATTTTAATAATTTTAATTGATGTTTGTCTTGTGCTTTTAATAGGCTGTACACCGCCCTGAGTCCTTCGGGAGAAGGGCGGTATAGAAATAAAATAACAATAATAATAATAATTATTATTATTATTATTATTATTATTATTATTATTATTATTATTATTATATGCATGCCTGCCCTATCCCTGGCTTCCAGTTGCCAATGCTCAGCTGTTTCTGCCAGTCTCCACTTCCCAATTGATAGCTGACTATCCACTTCCCAGCTGACTGCGGGTCTGGAGGCATTCCCGGCAGCACCCAGCCCAATGGAGCAGTGGCCTGGCATCCCCCCGATGCTCAGCTGTTCCGCCTCTCAGTGATGCAGTGATGGTGGATCTTCGCTCATGCAGTGATGGTAGATCCTTCCCTCCTTGAATAGCAGCCCTGGGATAGCTCACTCGCAGCCCTCCATTTCAGGGCTGACACTAACTTCTTGTGCAGTTTGGTGAGAGCTTTATCCCACCACTGATCAGCACGCTCGGCACCTTGCCCCTCCCCTCCCAGCCACTCCTCATCTTGCCCCAAAGAGAAGAGGCACCTGCTTATATGCATCTCCACTTTTGCCTGAGTAAAGGCAAAGAAAGGCACGTTCAAAGGAGAAAGGCCATTACATCCAGGAGAGGGAAGAGAGAGAAGAAAGAGCCTCGGTGGTGCAGCAGACTAAAGTGCTGTTAAGTGCTAACATTTAGCTGCCAGCTGCCTGCAATTAGTGCAAGTTCAAATCTCACCAGGCTCAAGATTGACTCAGCCTTCCATTCTTTCGAGGTAGGTAAATTGAGGACCCAGATTATGGGGGAAATAAGCCAACTTTGTATAGAACAACACCGCTTTGGGGGGGGGCGAAAGCCCTAATAAGCAGATATAAACAAAAAAGTACGCAGGCTATTGCTATAATGCATTGTAAGCCGCCCTGTGTCTACAGAGAAGGGTGGCATATAAATTGGACTAATAAAAAATAAAATAATAGAAGCGAGGGAAGGCAGAGAGCTGCTGGGTTTCCCTGAGAAGAAGCTGCCCAATACATGCCCTCCTTCTGTGCCCTGAAGCTAAGCCCACCCACCCGCCAAGAGTGCACCGGCACTTGCTCACCCGGCTGTCATGACCACATTGTAAATGACTAGATAGGCCGTTGCTAAGGCAGCAGGGCTTTTCTGCTTCTGGCTCTCTGCCTGCTGAGACTGCAGGCTCCTGCTCCTTGAGCCACTCTCTGGCTGGTGGCTGCTGACACTGCATCCAGAGGTTGCCATGGTGATACTTCAACTGCTTCCCTTTACTGGAGAAGAAGAACAGGAGGCCAGGTGGCCTCTCTCACCTCCCCGGGAGAGCTGCATGATGCCATGGAAGGCAAGGCCCTCCTGGATGGCCATCTCACTTGCATTTGAAGTCTAAAATATAGTATTGTGCTCATTAACATTGGGCATTGGGCATTTTCCAAAGAAATTATGACAATGTTTTGGATTATCTGCAAAATAACTTTTTCTTTAGCTCCTTAAATTGATTGGGGCTATTTCATTACCATTTTCTGAAGCCATTACCTTAATAATATAAGATACCTATGAGCCATGTGCTAAAATGCATTTGTTCTTTCTGTTTGCCTATAGAATTGCACTGTACAAATAATTATTAGACTCTAACCACAATAAAGCAATAATTTGAATCTGATATGTTTGGTGTGCATTACAAATTTCTGTGTTATAACAGTACATACAATATTAAGGTTCCTGGTCTCCTGATGCAAGTGGCCGGGAGGCCAGGCGGGCGGATGGGAGTCTGGGAGGCCAGGTGAGCGGGTGGGAGTCCGGGAGGCCAGGCGAAGGCTAGGTGAGTAGGCAGGAGGCCAGAAGGCAAGGTGAGCGACCAGGAGGCCAGGGGCAAGGTGAGCGGCCAGGCAGCAAGGCAAACAGCTGGGTGAGATGAGGAGTGGCTGGGAGGGGAAGGGTGAGGATAGGCTGGGCGAGGTGAGGCACCTGACATGAGTGATGCTCACCCAGTCACATGATCACCCAGCCATGCCTACCCAGCTGGTCATTAGGGCAAAGAATTGGTTGTTAAATTATTTGAATCCCACCACTGCCTGTAAGTCTAATGCATTCTTTCTTCTGCAGCACCTGCAATAGGTGCTGAAGGAATTTTCTGAAAGACATGTGTTTATATAATAACAAAGTCTAAATTTGATTCAGAAATCGATTAGTAGTGATCTCAAATTAGTTAATGTAGCTATAATGTTGTCACAAAGAAACATACCCAGCAGACCTTGCGCCACCTAATTTTGGATTTGTTGTAATTTATGCATCTGTTTCAAGTTCTCCCCCAATTTAAGGGCATAGCAACAAGTCATCAGCACTTGAATCAGATTAGCCAGATCAGGCCTCTTTAGAAAATAACCTGAATGCAGCACGCTTCTCAACTGATCTCTCTCTGCCCATATCAGCCAAAAGGAATCTATGTCTAATGGTCATTTGGTAGCCAAATTTGCAGTAGAAAATTTTCAGTTCAATATGGAACAGTGGCTGATTTATCTAATATCACTGTTAAAAGAATTGGGTATACGATAACAGAGAAGAAAGGAGTTGCTAAGTTATCTCTTTGCATCCCTTGTGCATTCTTTGAGTTGGTGACTACATCAGATTGAGATAGCAGAATGTGTTATGCTTTCTACAAACAGACCAGTCAACCTGAGTCTCTTCTACTACAATGGTTAGTAGAATGAATCTTAGGCATAAGAGAAACTTAGTAACCAATGCTGTTCTTGCATAAAATAATCTTCAGAGAACCTGGGGGATTATATTTACTTTTAAAAGCTGTACTATTTCAGTTTGCTTGGTCTGTTTGTAGAAAGCATAGCATGTGTCATACAGTTAGTTATTGCAGGAAATATTTAAAAAGTGATTTTCTGACACACTATTGTCTGGTTGGACAAAGTGTGAGACCCCCAAACTGCCCTGACAAAGTGAACAATAGAATGAACCAATTTTGTGAGATTTTATAATTCAAATTTAGTTGTGGGAAATTAGAATAGAGCTGGAAGGGACCTTGAAGGTCTTCTAGTCCAGCCCCCTGCTCAAGCAGGAGAACCTATACTATTTCCAATAAGTGGCAGTCTAGTTTCTTCTTAAAAACCTCCAGTGATGGAGCGCCCACCTTTCTGAAGGCAAGCTGTTCTACTGGTTGATTATCCTCACTGTTAGGAAGTTTCTCCTTAATTCCAAGTTCCTTCTCTCTTTGGTTAGTTTCCAACCATTGTTTCTTGTCCTGCCCTCCGGTGCTTTGTAGAATAATTTGACCCCCTCTTCTTTGTGGCAGCCCTTCAAATACTTGAATTCTGCTATCATGTCGCCCCTAATTCTTCTTTTCTTTAGACTAACCAAACCCAAATCCTGCAGTCGTCCTTTATATGTTTTAGTCTCCAGGCCTTTTAGTTGCTCTTTTCTGAACTTTTTCCAAGATCTCAACATCTTTTTTGTAGGATGGTGATCAAAATTGGTTACAGTATTCCAGGTGTGATCTTACTAGGGTTTTATAAAGTAGTGCTAGTACTTCACGTGATCTTGATTCTATGCCTCTGTTTATACAAGCCAGGATTGTATTTGTTGTGGCTCCGACCCCTGAGCCCCTCTTATCGGAGGAGGAAGGCTCCGAACATGAAGGAGAGGAGTCGGCCAGGCCTCCCTCTCCAGGACCCTCCTCTCTGGCAATGCCTCAGGTGTCTGCTGAAGGAGAAGAGATTGGCCAGGAGCCAGGTGTCTCCGATCAGTTGGATAGCGACGACGAAGATAAGTTGTGGCTGGATCCACGCCACCATCGGCGAGACAAATGTATGCAGCAGAAGAGGAGGTGTGCCAGAGATTAAACTGAGTCACTGGACCACACCCCACAGGCTATATAAGGGAGGGTGGTGGCCATTCTGACTCTGTGATGGACAAAGCTTAAACTTCTAACAAGTCACTTGCACCTCTGGAAAACAACGCCTAATCTGCTGTGGATTTAATTTACGAACTGGACTGTGTAAACTGTGTGTATTTTGTTTGTGTTATCTGGTGGAGGAACAACCCCTCCTTCTTCTTGAAGTAAAGTCTTGGCAGGCAGCTACGGGGTTGCTGCCAAGTTTCTGATAACTGACATTGGGTGTTTGAAAAGTTATTTAACCCTCGGCTGGCTGTTTGGGTGTGTGTGTGAGACAGGGACAGAACAGTATTAGCTTTTTTGGCTGCTGCTGCACACAGCTGGTTCATATTCAAATGATCATCCGCTAGGACCAGTGATGGGATTCAGCCGGTTTAGTTCGGTACAGACGAACCAATAGTAACAATTCTGCCTCGCCACACCCACCCTGCCCCATCCAGCTACTCCTCATCTCATCTGCTTGCCCAGCATAGCTGTTGCTGCTCTCTGTCTGGCTCCCTGGCTTGCCTCAACCACACAGTCTCTGAGGGTCAGCCAGCTTGCCTGCCTTCAGTTGCGGCACTCTCCGCATGGCCCAGCTGAGCTTTCCTGATCTGCCTGGCAGCCTAAGTGAGCCTGCAAGCAGCAAGGCCAAATCCCAGCCTAGCTGCCTCCCACGTGGCCCAGCAAGCTTACCTGCCTTCCACGCAGCTGAATCTCACATAGCACTCTCCACGCGGCCCAGCTAAGCTGCCCTGATCTGCCTAGTTGAGTGACTGCCAGCAGAAAGGCCTAAATCCCAGCCTAGCTGCCAACTACTATGTCAACCCATGGTCCCCAAGGCCCTGTGCACTTGCCTGCCTTTCCCGCTGCCTTCCCCCCAGCTGAAACAGAGAACAAAAGGGTGGCTGGGAAGAGTTTAAAAGAGAGATCCAAGGTGCTGGTTCTCAAGTTACACACTGCTGGGGCGGGAGGCTGGGGCTTCTTCTCCTGCTCCCCTTTTCCCCCTCCCCCTAGCAGTGTGTAACTTGAGAACCAGCAACTTGGATTCTCTCTTTTAAACTCTTCCCAGCCATCCTTTTGTTCTCTGCTTCAGCTCCAGAAGGGAGGAACGGGGAGTAGAAGAAGCGCTGGCTTGGATTGCAAAAGCTCGATCGCCTTCCTCTTGAAGAGCCTGCAGGGCAAACATGAGATCTGGGGTTTGGGTGAGCAGCAGAATTCTTGCTTCTCCGCCTCCCCACCCCTCCCCACCTGCCACTCCCCCTCATAGGCCGAGATTGCCAAGCCTGATTCAGGGAGCTGAACATGCTGCTGCTGCTCAGGAGGAGGAGAATGTCAGAAATGGGCTCTCTCATGCCTTCTCTCTCTCTTCTCCTGAGTGGCAGCGATGCGTCCAGTTCACTGAATCTGGCCTGCTGATCTTGGGCAACAGTGACAGCGGCTCTGACCTGATCCTCGCTGGCAATGCTGGAGGCAAGAATCAGCCACACAGATCCTGCTTCAGGGCTGCGCAGACAGCCCACACTGGCCACTGCTCAGAGCTCTGGCACCAGTACCCCTCCTCCCAGGTCGACAGGGCTAGGGCTGGCAAGAGTTTGTTTGCGGTCACTCTTTATGGCCGCCACTAAGAGAAGGGGTGCGCAAGCTACGATTTGCAGGAGTGGCCTCCGTGAGGCCGTTCCAGGTGGATGGCAGGTGCATGGCAGGTGCACATGGGGCATGTTCCCCCACCATTTGCCCCCCTGCCTCACCTCACCTTGTGCTGTTTGCACAGGAAGCAAATTAAAAGCTGCCACGATTGCTGGAGGCAGCGGCCTAAGCGGAACTGGCAAAGCAGCTGGTTGGCACTCCGGCACCAGTCTCCCTGCAGCGGGCCTATGTTTAGAGGCCTCCTGCACCTGAAAAATAATAAGACCAGGGTGAAATGCTCCCAGTTCAGACCAGATCGCCTGATCCGGTAGCGATGGAGGCGGGTGGTTCGGAGAACCAGTAGCAAAAATCCCTGCCCCCGCCCCATGCCCAGCTGAGCCATGCGATCATCAGAGCCATTTAAAAGAAAAAAAGTTTTTTTCTTTTAAATGCCTCTGACAATCCAAGCTCTGACAATCCAACTGAATTGCCTGATCGGCAGAGGGTTTTTAAAAAATCCTCTGCCGATCAGGCAACTCAGCTGGGATCGTCGGAGCCTTTTGAAAGCATTTTTTTACAACCTCTTCACCGAAGAGATTGTAGAAAAAATGGTTTTAAAAGTAAAAAAAAAAATTGGCCACGCCTACCCAGTCACATTACCCACCGCCATCAAGCCACGCCCACAGAACCGGTAGTAACAAAATTTAGATTTCATTACTAAATAAGACCCCGCCCCAATAATAAGGCCAAGGCCATATTTCAGGGGTCAAAAGAAAATAAGATCCTGTCTTATTTTTGGGGAAACAC
Organism: Ptyas mucosa; assembly: GCA_012654045.1. Lineage (NCBI taxonomy): Eukaryota > Metazoa > Chordata > Lepidosauria > Squamata > Colubridae > Ptyas > Ptyas mucosa. Next base: position 3,659,888 of record WNWU01013765.1, on the reverse strand, counting down.
GGTAATAGTTATAGATTACAGGATAATTTTTTTCTGAAACCAAATTGTTTGTTGGAGAGCAGGTTGTTTGTCTCTAGGTGGAGGGTAATAGATTGGTTAATAATTGATTAGTAACACACAATTTGGCTTCAGAAAAACTCTTGGTACACAGGATGCCCTATTCAGCATTCAAGTTCTTGTACAGTGCTGTAGAGATGTCAATCACAGTGTTTACATGTGCTTCATTGATTTTGGAAAAGCATTTGATAAAATAAGACACAGCAAACTATTACAAATCCTGAAACAAGTGGGGCTAGATGACAAAGACATCCGAATCATAAAGAATATTGGCATCAGGTAGCAAATGTGAGACTAGGCCAAAAATACTCAGATGATGCAGAAATATGAAGAGGGGTCAGACAGGGCTGTATTCTGTCTTGCTGTTATTTAATATCTACTCTGAATCAATTTTCAATGAAGCACTGGAAAACATTGATGCTGGCCTCAAAGTAAATGGTGTTCAGATTAACAATTTAACATATGCTGATGATACAGTTCTGCTTGCAAGTAAGCATGAAGACCTTCAGCTCCTCATCAACAGAGTCTCAGAAATATCTGAAAAATATGCCTCAGATATATGCCTCATATATCTCAAAAGCCAAGATCATGGTCATCAGCAAACAACCCATTAATTTATCACTGATAAATTTGGAAGGAATACCATTAGAAAAAGTTGAAAGGATCACGTACCTCAGTTTTAATTTACATGAAAGCTGGGACATGATCAGTGAAGTAAAGACAAGGATAGAGAAAGCTCAAACATCATTCTTTAAAATGAAAAAGGTCTTCTGCAGTCACAAGCCTAAGACTGAAAATCAGGCTTGTCAGATGTTACATCTTTTCTATCCTGCTCTACGGAGTAGAGAGTTGGTCTCTGACAGAAAACCACTTGAAGAAACTAGAAGCATTTGAGATGTGGATTTACAGATGGCTGTTACGTATAAAATGGGTTAATAAAATCACAAATGAGGTGATAAGCCGCCTGGGAACCAAAGGGAAATAATCAAAGCCATTAAAAAGTGAAAGTTAGAATATTTTGGACATGTGATATGGCACCCAGAAAAATACAGCATCCTTCACTTCCTTCACTCCAGGGAAAAATTGAAGGCAAACGAGGCCCAGGCAGAAGAACAACATCATGGCTTCAAAACCTAAGGGACTGGTTTGGACAAAACTCAGCAGCACTTTTTCATACGGCTGTTGACAAAAATAGGATTGTCAACATGATCACCAATGTCCGATGATGGACATGGCACAACAAGAAGAATGATTGATTCCATGACTTTGCAGGTGATGCAACATAAAGAAATTGGTCTGTAATTTTCAATTAGGCTAGGGTCTCCCTTTTTGAAGATAGGGATGACCATGGCTTGTGACCATTGGTAGGGCAAGGAGCTGGTACTGAAAGATTTTTCAAAAATTATGCTTAGAGTGAAGGGCACCAGGTAAGGATGCCCTTTATCATCATTATTGTTTATTTTGACTCTAGAAGTTTTAAACAGGAACATTAGACGGAGTGATGAGATAAAAGGAATGCAAGTCAAAAAAGAGGAATATAAACTACAAGCATTTGCTGATGACTTGGATTTCATTATAGAGGAACCGCAAATAACAGGCCCTAAATTACTAGAACAGCTAGAAGGTTATGGAAAAGTATCTGGTTTGAAAATAAAGACAAAACAAATGTTTTTGGTGAAGAATACAACAGAAAAACAAAATAGAGAGATAAAAGAAAATTTAGACATACAAGTGGTGAAAAAAGTGAAATACTTGGGAGTATACTTAACTTCAAAATGTGCAACAATAAAAGAAGAAAACTACTACAAGTTAAAGCAACAAATTGAAAAAGACTTGGAAAAATGGAAAATGTTCAACTATCACTTATGGGTCAGATTGCATTGATAAAGATGAATATATTACCAAGACTATTATTTTTATTCCAAACTGCGACAATAAAAATTGAAAAGACTTACTTTCAATATCTTAATAAGATCATGAGGAAATATATATGGCAGTGATGGCTAACCTTTTTGCCATCGCGTGCCAAAAGCAGGGGAAGTGCAGGGGAGTCGTGCGTGTGCGTGCCCACACCCATAATGCAATGCACCCCATCCTCTAGAAAGTCTCTGGAGCCTGGGGAGAGTGAAAAATGGGCCTTCCCCATCCCCGCCCCCAGAGGCCCTCCGAAGGCCAGAAACAGACTGTTTCCCAACTTCCAGTGGGCCCGGAAGGCCCGAAAATCAGCTGGCTGGTGTGCTTATGCGCATTGCAGCTGAACTAGGGCAATGCTCGCGTGCCCACTGATATGGCTCCGCGTGCCACCTGTGGCACCCGTGCCATAGGTTCGCCATCACGGATATATGGCAAAGGAAAAAAGTAAGAATAAGTTTAAGAATGTTGCAAGACACAAGACTACAAGGGGGATTTCGTTTACCAAATTGGGAATTATATTATCAAGCAGCAGCATTGACATGGTTGAAAGAATGGATTGAATTAAGAAATACAAGGTTGTTAACTCTGGAAGGGCATGATTTACAAGTGGGATGGCATGCCTTTTTATGGCATGGTAGAAGTAAGATACATACATACTTTCATAGACATTATATAAGAAATGCATTGTTATTGGTCTGGGAGAAGGTTAGAGATAAATTTTATGTGAAAATACCAACATGGTTATCAATAACTGAAGTTTTAATACACCCAAATGTCTTTAATTCTGGAAATATTGTCAGATATAATGAGTTATTAACAGTTAAGGGGGAACTGAAAGAGAAACGAGAATTGGAACAACAAGGAATTGAGACAGATTGGTACATGTATATGCAGATAAGATCAAGATATGAAAAAGATGCTAAATCACATGGTTTTTATATGGAAAAGACTGAACTGGATAAGATACTCATGGGAACAGAGGAAAACTTAATAAAAAAAATTATAACCTTTTGTTGTATATTGAATTGGAGGAGGAGCAAGTAAAAGAAACAATGATAGCCTGGGATAGAAATTTTGGTTATCCAATTGAGTTTGAAAATAGCAACAACTATGGGAAAGGAACTACAAATTACCGTATTTATCGGCGTATAACACGCACAGGCGTATAACACGCACCTTCATTTTAAGAGGGAAATTTCAGGAAAAAACTACGCTCTGACGGCCGCGAGAATTAGACGTGAGGAAGGCGCGGGTTGCCGGTACTTGTTAATACTGTAAAAACATGGCTTCTTAACATTATATCGGCGTATAACACGCACACATCATTTGCCCCCTATTTTCAGGGGGGAAAAGTGCGTGTTATACGCCAATAAATACGGTAATAATGTCCACAGCATATAAGGAAAATCAATATAAAATGTTTTATAGATAGCATATGCCACCAGAGAAGTTAGCAAAAATGTTTAAAGATAAATCAGCTACCTGCTGGAAATGTCATAAAACATCAGGATTTTATTACCATATGTGGTGGACTGGTCCCGAAGCAAAAAATTACTGATACAAGATTAAAATCTGGCTGGAAGAAATGATACAGCAACGCATTGAATTTAAACCAGAGTTGTTCCTACTGGGTATCTTTCCATTAAAAATTAGCAAAGAAAATGTATATTTGATTATACATGTAATAACAGATGCAAGAATTTTGTATGCTCAAAATTGGAAATCAGAGAAAATACCTCTGGAAGAAAAAGTAATAAAAACCATTTTAGACTGTGCAGAAATGAATAGATTAACTTTGATGATTAAAGATAAGGACAAATCAGAATATTTTAAAACATGGAATTATTTTTATAGTTGGTTGGAAAAGAGATATAAATGACTGATACTATAATTATGTACAAATGATGATTATAATATTGATTTAGAAATGAAATGTTAGAATGGTTTGGATGAATATGAAGATAAAAGAAACTTATGGAAGATGGAGAAGAAGCCTAGAAGATAACACCGAGATGTCACAGGGAAGGGAGGATTAATGTATTAAATGTTTGTCTTAAAAAATAAAAAAAAAATTACTAAAAAAATTATGCTTAGAGGTTCTGCAATTGCAGTGGAAAGCTTTTTTAAGAAGTATGCACATAGTCCATCAGGTCCAATAGATAGAGAAAGTTTTAAATTGCATAATGCCTTTTCATTGTAGTTTCCTTATTGTTATTGGTAGTTTATTTTTTCTGGTTTATGGGGGGTATTAGTGGTAAGTAAAGTTTAATGATAATTTTGACTTTGTGCAAGAAAATGTTGTAATGGTCGTCAGCAGTATTACAGCCAGTGAATAGAATTACCCAATCAAGAGATGAGAGTTCATTGTTTATGACATCGTAGTTGACTTTTTAAAAGTTATAACTGGGAATCCCATCATTATGATGATTTTTGTGAGGGCATAAGTTGAAACAAAAGTCAATCATGCTGTGGTCGCTGTTGGAGAATCGTTCTTTTATTTGTAGTCCATGCCTTCGCGCTGCCCATTCAGCCTTCATCCTAGTACATTTGTGCCAGCTGATGGTGCCCAAGGCAGTCCTTGGTTCAGAGCTGAAAGCCGCGGCTAGAGTCAGTCCTAGCTTTGCTATCCATCGCAGCTAGGCATCTCAAATAAAGCCGAGAATGAATGCTTGTGTTGCAGCCAATCTGGGCGCTAGATAGGCAGGCGGCCTGCAAACTCTGTTGTCTTCTGAGGAGCCTGGCCGAAGTTTCTCTTTCTCTGAGGCACCAGGACTCCTGATGATGGGATGGGGTCCTTCAGGCACTTAGCTTAGCCACCTATTAGCTCCAGCCCCACCCTCTGCCTTAGTGAGTTGGTACGCAAAAGCCGGATTCCTCAAAAGATGGCATTTGCAGGAGGCTGATCTAGTGGCTGGTAGCACAAACATTCATTCTCAGCTTTGAAATTCCTAGCTGCAATGGGCAGCAAAACTAGATTTGTCCCCCTGATTCAGCAGTTGGAAAAGGGGGCAAAGAAAAACAGTCCCGTTGCCAAGGTACATGTGGGTCAGAGAGGGGAAAGAAATTCCAATTTCAGCCTCCTGGTGTGGCATGGGGCTTTGGGCAAAGGCTGGAGGGAAGGGCCCTTGCTCACTCACACTCTCTCCCGCCCCAGTCTATCTTGATTGCAGGCAAAGCAATTCCCCCACCCACCCAGCTAGACAAAGCTATGCAAAAAGCCGGCACTCACCGGCACTCAACTTCACCAACAGCAGGCTTGTAAAAGGCACTGTGACTCTGCCAATGCTGGCAGCCACAAGCCACGGTGTGATCGATCACAGGACTGGGGGGTTTGGGGGAAGTGCTGCAGTCAAACGGCATCAGGTACTTGTTAGGAGAAGGAAGGGGAGAGGGTGAAGCTCCCCTGTACCTGATCGTGCCTCTCTCATAATGGAGAAGGAAGGGAAGAGCAGGGGGGGGGGAGTGATAAGTAAGCCGGCTTCATCCAAAGGAGTTTTTGTTTCGGGTGGGTATCCTAGTCTTAGAAAAAGAGAGGGAAGGAGGAAAGGAAGGAGAGAGAGAGAGAGAGAGAGAAGAAAGAAAAGAAAAAAGTGAGAGAGAGAGAGAAAGAAAGAGAGGGAGGGAGGGAAGGGAGAAAGAAAGAAAGGGAGGGAAGAGAAAGAAAGAGAAAGAAAGAAAAGGGAGAGAAAGAAAGAGGGAAGGGGGGAGAGAAGGGAGACAAGAAAGAAAAGTGAGTGAGTGAGAGAGAAAGAAAGAAATAAAGAGAAAAAGAGGGAGGGAAGGCAAGAAGGAAGGGAGGGATGGGAGAAAGAAAGAATTAACTGTGAAAAACAGTCATAAGTCCCTTTTTCCAGTGACGTTGTAACTTGAATGGTCACTAAGTCAGTCACACAGTTGCTAAGTGAATCTGGCTTCCCTGAATCTCTGTTGCTAAGAGAGACAGCTGTTCAGTGAGCTTGGACCCATTTTACAAGCTTTCTTACCACTGCTGTTAAGTGGGTCGTTGTTTAAGTCAGTCAGATGATGGTTAAGCAAAGCTGGCTCCCCCAGTGACTTTGCTTGTCAGATGGTTGCAAAAGGGAGATCATGTCACATGAGCCCAGGAAGCTGCGACAGACATGGCATGAAGGGCAGTGGCAATTGGACTTCAGGCCCCTTTTTCAGCCTATAGCTTTTGGTACAAGAAGCCTGCAGTCGCTGCCTCTTTTCCAGCATGAGAAGCCTCCAGCGGGGACAGCCAGAGGTGGTATTTGCCAGTTCGGTGAACCAGGTAAAATTTCCATTACCGGTTTGCCCGAACCGGTCCAAACCAGCTGAATACCACCTCTGGCCTTCACCCCGCACTGGAGAGCGAGGAGACCCCTTGAGCTAGATGAGTCCAGGGAATGGAGATACCTGATGGTTTTCCCTAGCCAGATGATGGATATCCTGCAGGAGAGGTTAGACCAGATGAGCATCGAGGGCATGGGACAGCCATGTAGGTTCACGCCCAGAGTGATCCTGAACCAGCCTACTCTGATGTCCCCATGCTGCCATGTTTCAGTTCCAGCTGCAGAGGCTCAATTGGCAAGCCCTCCCATGGTGTCATTGGTGCAGTAGAGCCCACAGTGCCGCCAGTTACCAAGCCCACCCAGTCATTCGCACAACCCACCAGGGTGGCAAGAACCCCCACTATGGGCATACTACCCCAGAGCAGGCTGGGTCCCAGGGCAGTGGCCTCTCACTTGGGTGACATTGCAGCTCCTCCTCCTCCCCCTCCCCCTCCCCCAGCCACCCCTCCACCAATGAAGGCCACCTTCAAGGGGGACCCAGACAAGCTTAGGGGCCTGAGTGGCGTAGTAGACTAAGGCACTGATTAACGTTCAGCTGCCTGCAATTACTGCAAGTTCTAATCTCACCAGGCTCAAGGTTGACTCAGTCTTCCATCCTTTCTAAGATAGGTGAAATGAGGACCCAGATTGTGGGGGCAATAAGCTGACTTTGTATAAATATACAAAAATATGAAGGCTATTGCTTAACGCATTGTAAGCTGCCCTGAGTCTCCGGAGAAGGGTGGCATGTAAATAAATAAAAAAAAAAGCTTGTGTTCTTCCTGAACCAGTTGTGGGTGCACATAGATGATAATGCCATGGACCACCCCACTGATCAAGCCATGGTCTGAGCTGTGACAGCGAACATGGAGGGGGAAGCAGTGGAATGGGTGACCCAGCTCCATGACAAGGATGTGCCAGAGCTGGGCAACATTGACACCTTTCTGCAGTAGCTGAGAGCTAGATTTGAAGATGACTCCCAAGCCCTGCAAGCTGAAGCAGAAATCCATGAAATCAAGCAAAGGGGCCAGCCTGCAAAGGAGTACATCCAAGTATTCTGGAGAGTGGCTGGGAAGCTGCGACAGTGGCCAGAGCGGTTTGCTTGTCCATTTCTTCAAGGAGGGCCTGGACTGCGAGCTGCTACACAAGTGTGTTTACCGAGGGGACCCTGACCGAATCCACAAATGGTATCACATGGCAGTGGCAATGGACCTTGAACTCAAATGCTACAAGAAAAACAGAGCCACAGAGCAAAAACCAAAGACCCAACCCAAAAAACAGCAGCTTAGAAGGTGATCTACTCCTGGCCAAGTCGCAGAGCAGTAAAGCAGAGCCTCAAGACCACCCATCGAAACTTCCAGTTGGCACCGCCGGCGTTGCAGACGGTCTTAGCGGACCGCCAGCCCTGCGATCACATTGAAGCCGCTCTGACAGCGATAATTGGCTGTTTGGCGGCTTGGAAACCTCTCCATCAGGAGAAGAGGGAGAGGAGAGCTGGTGGGTGTGGGTAGAGCTCCCCGAAAGCCCCTGGAATAATTCCAGGGGCTTGGAAGGTAAGAGCCCCCCGTTTAGCCCACTGATGCTGCGGATCCGGGATGACTCTGTTTAAACAGAGCCAGACGTCACGACCAATTCTGCTGTCAAAAGTGAGTTTGATTTTTGTCAAGAGCAGACAGAGCAGAAGCAGGAGAACAAGCTATTTACAAGTTTTAATGCTTAGCTCCGAGTTTACATTGTTTCTAATTGAATCTCTTTGAGTTGGAGGCTGGAAGATGGTGCCTTTGTTGTGGGCATGAAAGTGAAAGTTAGAAACAAAAGTGTTTTTTGAATCTGCGCTTTGAGAGTGATTAAAGCTGCTGAACTGAGAGTTTGGAGGAGGTGAAGGAAAGATTATTTTGCTTGATAAATTATAAACTATTTTTGAAAAGTGCTTGAAAATTGTTTAAGAGACTTTGTGGCTGCTAAAGGGAAAAAGATTTTTCTAGTACAAGATGGCTTCTAAACAAGCTAAGTCAGTAGTTCCTAAAAGTGGAGGAGGCTCTCCAATAGTGTCAGTAGTGATACAGAAAGCACAATTCCCGGTGGATTCACAGAGCCAGGAGGCTTCTTTAAAAGACCTAAAAGAATTTATAAAAGAAGCCAAGAATAATCAAACTGCAGCTATGAATGACCAAACAGTAATTATGGATGGGAAACTCAAAGAATTTGCGGCAGATATAAAAGCAATTAAAGATGTTGTAGAAGAGAAGCATAATGAAATAAGAGAAGATATTATTCTAGCAGTTTCAGGATTGGCAAAACACCTTGTTCAGCTGGAGGAGAGAGTAGAAGAAATTAATGAGGCTAATTTGAATCTGGAAAATAAATTAGGAGAAATTGTGACCAAAACAGAGAAAGTGGATGATGATATGGTCATGTTATAATACAGATCTATGGAATTTGCTTTGAGATTGAGAGGACTAAAAGAAAATACTCGTGAAAACTTAAGGGACATTTGTGCTGAAGCTCTGGCAGCGATAATTAAAGAAAGACCAGAAGACGTAGCAATTCAAATTGACAAAATTTACAGGGTTAATTCCTGGGTGGCAAGACAAAGGCAGCTGCCAAGAGACGTGGTGATTTACTTTACAACCAGGAGGATCAGAAATGACATTTTACAAGCTTCCTACAGGAACAAGGTTCAAGTGGATGGCCAAGAACTAGTGGTTCTGAAAGAGATTCCTCCCAAGATATTAAGAGATAGAAAAGATTTTGGATTTTTGGTAAATGAATTGAGAAATCGACAAGTTCAGTACAGATGGGATGTTCCAACTGGTTTAATAGTGAATTATGGTGGAGAAAGATATCGCTTAAACACACCTTGGAAGGCAAAAGACCTCTGGAGAAGGGTGGCATATAAATCAAATTTTTTAAAAAATGCATTTTGGAGAATACTTTATACAATCAATTAGAGCAATATATCAGGAACAAACAGCACAAATAATAGTTAATGGAAGTCTAACAGATGTTTTTAAAATTGAGAAAGGAACAAGGCAGGTTGCCCCTTGTCTCCATTGTTGTTTATTTTAACTTTAGAAGTTTTGCTGAATAAAATACGTGATTCGAATAAAATAAAGGGAATTGTAATCAAACAGCAAGATTATAGATTAAGAGCGTTTGCAGATGACTTGGTTGTTACTTTATCTCAACCCATAGAATCGGTTTCATATATGTTGGATATACTAGGTCAATATGGTAAGGTATCTGGATTCAAAGTAAATCAACATAAGACAAAGGTGATAACTAAAAATATGTCTATATCTCAACGAGAAGATTTAGCAAGAATAACGGGGTTTGAAATAGTTAAAAAGGTTAAATACTTAGGAGTATACATTGTAGCCTCAAATACGAAATTATTTAAAAACAATTATGAAGTTCTTTGGCAAAAAGTGCAGAAAGAAATGGAAAATTGGAAAAAGTTACAATTATCCTTATTGGGAAGGATACTGGTAATAAAAATGAATGTGTTACCTAGGTTTTTATTTTTGTTTCAAATCGTATCAGTGCTCAAGAAAGATGGAAATTAAGGGAGTGGCAGAAAGGGGTCAATATCTTTATTTGGGATGGTAAAAAACCAAGAATAAAAATGAAAATTATACAGGATGTACGTGAGAGAGGAGGTCTTAAAATGCCTAACCTAAGATTGTATTATGAAGCAGCTGTCTTATCACAAATTAGTGACTGGTTTAATTTAACGGAAGAGAGAATTCTAAATATAGAAGGTTATGATTTGTTATATGGATGGCATGCCTATTTGTTATATGAAAAAAAAGTGGATAAGGTTTTTAAAGGTCATATACTTAGAAATGCTTTGTTGAGGGTGTGGAAAAAGTATCAATATAATTTAAACTATAAAATACCTATATGGGAAAATCCCAGACATGCAATAGAAAATGTAAGTATAGAACAAAAACAGGAGGTGATCACTTATAAAGAGCTTCTTTTTATGGAAAGGGGTAAATTGCAATTGAAATCTTTAAATGTACTAAAGGAAGAAGGGATAATCCATACTTGGTTCTAGTATGGTCAGCTTCAAGCTAGATGGAGGAAAGATCAAAAAAATGGTGTTATGCAAAATGAGGAAAACTTGGTAAAACAGATTAGAGATCAAAGTCAAATGCATATTAAAAGGTTGTACAATGCATTATTGGAAATAGACTCGGAAATGGAACTGGTTAAGGATTGCATGATAAAATGGGCACAAAATTTTCAGGAACCAGTGATGATAGAAACTTGGGAAAAGATCTGGGTTAGAAATGTTAAATTTACGCAAGCACAAAATTTAAGAGAAAATTTCTATAAAATGTTTTATAGGTGGCATTTAGATCCTAAAAAATTATCATGTATGTACCCAAATGTGCAAGCTAAATGTTGGAGATGTGATTGTGATGATGCAACTTATTATCATATATGGTGGACTTGTAAGAAAATCAAAGCATTTTGGATAAAAATCTGGTGGGTGATGCAGAATATTTTGAAAAAAAGGTTGAAATTTACCCCGCAACTGTTTTTATTGGGTATAACAATGGATTGTATATCATCAGAGACTAAATTGATTTTAAACTTAATATCGGCAGCTAGGCAGTTGGCAATTGGAATGTAACATGGAATTTGGACTATATAAATCTAGAATGAATTTTAAATTGACTTGGTGTAAGTAAAAACTGTTAAAATGGACTGCAACCAAAATGAACATTGGACTTACCTGAAGGTTCTTTCTCCTTGCGCTGCGTGAGAGTCCATTGAGTGGGAGGTTCTTCATCTGATTGGCCTCTTACTGAGTAAGAATTTGCATAAACACACCTCCTCTTCCTGTTAGCCCAGTTCAGCATGAAGTCCGAATCCGAAGAAACTGACATCCTGAGTGAGGCATAAGAAGGAAGGGAAAAAACCACCCCCAAAACAGGAAACCCAGCTAGGGCGGGTATGGATGCAGCGCAAGGAGAAAGAACCTTCAGGTAAGTCCAATGTTCATTCTTCCTTGCGCTGCTTAGAGAGTTCATTGAGTGGGATATACCCAAGTTAAATATTCCCAGGGTGGGAAGAAACAGAGGAGGTGGAATTGTCCTCCACATGGAGGACACACTGAAGAACCCTACGACCAAAGGCCACCTCAGCTGAAGCAAATCTGTCCAACTTGTAGTGACAGATGAATGAATTTGGAGATACCCAGGTAGCCACCTGGCATATTTCGAGGAGAGGGGCCTGAGTGGCCCAGGCCACTGTGGTGGCAGCACTACGAGTTGAGTGTGCTGTAATACTCCATCCGCAACTCCAGCCATTGATGTCATTGTGGAGATCGTTGGCTGTCCAACGTCCCTGAGTGAACTGGGCCCCCCAGCCCAGCATCCGTGGTGATCACGAGGCGGTGCGGTTTGAGCAGGGGGGACCCCTTCTCCAAGGCCGGAGAAGTCCACCATAGCAACGACTTGAGGACCCTCGGGGGGATGAGTTGCTATTGCCTGTCTTTTGGCTTGGAAATAAGAGCCATTGAAGGGGTCTTGAGTGCAGCCTTGCCCAGGGAACGATGGACAGGCACGAAATCATCTGTCCCAGCAACTGGGAGAGCCAGAGAAGCGGAACCCTGCAAAGTGCCCTGACCTGCCTGATCGTGAACCTGATGTTGTGACGCCGTTCCTGCGACAAGAATACCTGACCTGACGATGTATCGATGTGGGCTCCCAGGTGAACCAAGTCTGTGGAAGGGCTCAGCTGGCTCTTCTCCCAGTTCATGTTGCTGTATGGCTTCGATGGTGAGCCGAAGATCCTCCTGGGCCTGTTGAAACGAGGGAGACTGAATAAGAATATCATCCAAATAGCACTGCAGTCTGATAGGGAATGCAAATGGGCCACTACTACGTCTAAAAGTTTAGTAAAAATACGGGGAGCTGAGGAAAGACCAAAGGGCATGACTCTATATTGATAATGTGCATGCCCGTAACAAAACCTAAGAAACCTCCTGTGGGAAAGCCTAATGGGAACATGTAAATAGGCCTCCCGGAGATCAATAGATGACAAAAAGTCCCCCAGTCTAATGCCACTCAGGATGGAATGGAGGGAATGCATTTTAAAGCACCTATAATGAGTATGAATGTTCAGGCGCTTCAGGTCCAAAATGGCCCTATAACCCCCTGATTTTTTTGGGAACAAGAAACAGAATGGAATAGAACCCAGAGCCCTGGTGTTCTGTGGGGACTGGTTCAATGGCCCGAATGGAGAGAAGATACAGAATCTCAGCTTCCATCGAGGCCCTCTTGGAAGGGTCCGAAGGAATAGAACATTGGATAAATCTGCATGGGGGGTAGAAACGAATTCCAAGGTGACCCCAATGGACACTGTCTGAATGGCCCATGTGTCAGTGGTCGTGGAGTGCCAGACATCAGCAAAGTGCGCGAGCCGACCACCAATGGGATACAGATGAGGCGCACTGTTACTTTCTGAGATAGGGTCGAAACCCGGATCCTCTGAAGGGGTGCCTGCCCTGGGATTGGCGGCCATGATCCCTGTAGGGTTGGCATTCCTGGGGTCTGTCGGAAGGCTGGCCAAAATGACCTGTACGCTGCGGGATCTGAAATCCCTGTTCAGTGGGATGAAAGGACTGCCTGTGATACGGAAAGGAAGACCGTCTGTCGTATCGTCTGGAAGAAAGGGGAAGGACTTTCTTCTTGTCCCTACCCTCCACCAACACGGGATCTAATGCCTCACCAAACAGTGCCCCCCCCCCCTTTGAAGGGGGCGGATGCCAGATGTCACTTGGTCTTCATGACCGCTTGCCAGTGACAAAGCCAAAGGAGGCGATGAGAAGCAATGTTGGAAGCCATGGAGGCGAACTTGGCGGAATTGAGAGTTGCGTCTGCCATGTATTCAGTGGCAGCAATTATCTTGCTAATATCCTGCTGTAAACAGGTATCCTCTGTGGATGCTCTGGCTTGCATTTGTTTCAGCCAGATGAGAGAAGTCCTGGTGAAAAAGGAAGCCGCTGTAGCTGATTTGATGGCCCATGCAGATGCCAGATGGGTCTTACGTGTGGATATTTAGACTCTTTTGTCCTCTGTGTGAAGGCCCTCAGCCACATCAGATGGAAGGATGCTGGGGGAAGTCAGGCTGGCTATGGGAGGATCAATGATAGGAAGTTTCAAAAGATCTTCAAACTCCTGTTCCACAGTGTATAGCTTCTTATCCAAACTGCTGGGGTTGGAAATGGAGCCAGTCTGTGACCATTGATGCTGAACAGTGTCCACAAAAAGCTTAGGAGAAGGAACCATGTCCTGTTGGGCAACACGTTCGGTAAAAAGACTAACGTTAGAATCAGAAGACTCCGAAACAGGAAATGGTGGAGGCTGAATCAGACCCATGTTAGCGGTGACCTTGGCTTTGTGTAGTAGAGTTTTGAATATCTCATGACGAAAAAGCCCTGTGGAAGGAGAACTGCTGGAAGAGGGATCCTCCTCTTCCTCAGAAAGACAGAAATCCAAGTTCTCATCATCGTCAATATAGGACCGGTCACTGCGATGCGAATGAGAAGGAGACCAGGAAGGAACAGGAACCTCCTGGGTCAAGAGTGGAGGAGATCCTGAAGAAGGTCTGGATGGGGCTGGCACAGAGGAAGGAGCCAAAATACCTCTTTGTGAGCCACCGACTGGGCTATCATGTGACACATCTCCTGAGGTATGGAAAAGGACTAACCTTCTGGAGCGTGGAGCCCGGCCGCTGTAGGAGTAAATGTGGCAGAGGGCTGAATGCTAGCAGGCGAGGAGACCTCAGTTCTCTACGTAAAAACCTCTCTCACCATAGCCTGATCACCCTGAGCCAAGGAATTGACGTTTGGAGACCAAGAAGAGGAATCCTGAATGTTACGCAGCTCCGGAGACTGTTCTGGAATGAGATCAAGCAGAACAGGTAAGACAGAGGGAGTGAATGCACAATGGCTTGGGCTTGGGTTTTTGCTTTATCAAACTGCTTGTTGAGGGCCCTATGTCTTCTCTAGGCATCCTTCTCTGCAGCAGCAGAAAGAGAGACAGAAGAGGGAGAGGGAGAGGGAGAGCTGGATTTGGATCCTCCCTTATGCTGAGATGAAGCTTTGGAGCTTCTAGTAGAATGGGTGCATTCTGCCATGACTAGATATCAGTAAGCAGTACTGACAATCAGAAGAATCACTCTATCCTTGCCCCCAAAATACCTGAAAAAGACAGGAAATATTATGGCAGTTAATAAAGGGCAGAAATAAATATGCAGGAAGGCAATAGTAAATAATCAGACAAGCAAATAAAAATAAAAAATGCCATAAGGCCCAGTAGAAACAAAATGGCGCCCAATGACTCAGCACTGAAGGTGGGAGTAAAAATGGTGGCTCTGATGAGGACTGATGAGACAGTCCTACTCTGAAAATGGCACCAAACCTTGCAGAGTAATCCCGGGCCCCAGTGTAAACAATCGCAATAATCACCATTTAAAAGGGGGAGAAATGCCTCAGGGCCAACGGAACAGCCCCAGAAGCACTCCAAAATCAATGCAAATGACCCCTTTAAGTTTATCTTGAGGCAATACAGGGAAGAGCTGAGCCAAGGCACCACGAGGCTATTCTCTATTCCCTTAGCGTGAGGCTGAGCAACACAGCCTCCCATGTGTGCTCCTTCTGCAGCAACATCAAGAAAAATGGCACCAAAAAGATAGCCAGCCTCTAATTCCATCCACAACCCCAGCAAGGATATTGTAAATGGTGCGAGGCCGACGAAACAGCCCCTTACGCGCCCACTGGTAACTTACGATCACACGCTGGGTCGGGAAAAGTGGTTTGAGCCGCTGCCGAAGCTAGCGCTCTACAGCTGATCAGTGCTTGAAATCTCTCCCCTTGCTTGCTCCTTGCCAAAGAAATGCAAATTCCAACAAAAAGAGGTAATTAACAGCACTTAAAGAGTCCAAAAGGTGGAGCTCCAGGAAAAAACAAGTGATTGAGGCTCAGACTGAGTAGGGAACTGGGCTAACAGAAAGAGTAGGTGTATTTATGCAAATTCTTACTCAGTAAGAGGCCAATTGGATGAGGAACCTCCCACTCAATGGACTCTCTAAGCAGCGCAAGGGAGAATGGATGCCTTTTAAGCTCGCCGATTGTAAATGTGGATTGTAGAGAGCCATCTTCAGGAGGGGAAAAGAATCATTATAGCACTGAAGTTATTAGAAAGAACAAAACGGTGCAGGAACTGAAGGAAATGATGATAATGATTGAAAATGGAAATAAGGGAAATGACTACAATGTTGCATGGAAAATTGAAACTTGATGACCAAAAAATTGATTTAGGATACATTCAAGCTGAGACAGAAACAACTAATGAGAAGCAAGGAAAAGAGACTGAAAATAAAGAAGAAGACAAAGACAAGGAGATTGATTAAATGATTATTACCTTGGGTTTAACAATGGAAAAATGGAAAAAGGGGAAAGAAAAAAAAGAAAAGAGGATGGAATAGAAAAAATATAAAAAACTTAAATGATTACACTGGGGTTATCAGTGAGAAAATAAGAAAAAGGGAAAGGGATGGAAAATAATGGGAAAGATACAGCAAAATAGAAGAGTTTATGATCTTAAAAAACAAAATGATTACATTGGGATTAGGGAAAAGAGAGATCAGTATTTTAAAATACAAAAAAGAAGAAGGGTAAGAAAAAGAAAGTAAAATATAAAGATAGAATAGGAGAAAGAAATGGAAGGAGAATACGGGGTAAAGAAAATGAATACTAGGGAAAAGATGAAATTGTATTTTTAATGAAGTGATTTTAAAACTATATGGGTGTATGAATAATTGGAATATTTTTAATTAATGAAGGGAATTATAATAAATGAAATATCCTTAATTATATATGTGGTATTTAACTAAATAAGAACAGAAAGCCGAAATAATATTGGATTATGAATTAATTAGATATATTTAACTGGTCTTTATAAAAATGATATATGTTATAAAAATGTTGAAGCCTATTAGTTGGAACAGTTGACAAAGAAAAAACTATTTGAGATTGGAACTAAATAATTTAAGAAAATAATTGGGAATTCTATTATGCTACATGAATGTAAATGTAGAGGTATTGTAGTAAGATTGATAATTAATTGATTTTTTATTGAATATGTTCAATTGTTGAAATCTATTATTTGGAATAGTTGATAAAAGAATCATTGGTGATTGGAATAAGAGAATTAAAGGTAATAATTGGGATGGTATTATGTTATATGAATTTAAATTTAGGGATTCAAATTGTAAGGAGGGCAAATTAAAAATGAACTATATTAGGATGAGAAGTTAAGATGAAGGGTAATATTGGTTTCTTAGAATTAGAGAAAATAAATGATATGAGAAAATTTATATATAAAATTGTGTTAAAATTGTGTTAAAGATGAACAAATCTGTATAAATCTAAAACTGGGCCAATATTCTGTTCAGAAAAGATGCATTGTATGTTTGTTTGTGTGTTTAAAAAATAAAAAAACTTTATTAAAAAAAAAGAAAGTTCTATGAAGCCCCAATGGTCGATCGGCATAGGAAAGAAAGACAGCTGAAATGGAAGAGACAGGGGGATGATCCTCACCCATGGGAGCCATAAACCTGGGTGGAAAATGGAGCTGCAGTCCCTCCCTGATCAGGTAGAGCTGACCGAGGAACCATTGGTGGATGATCGACTGAAGCGGTACATCAACCTCTATCCATTCCATTCTATCATGATGGAAGCCCTGGAAAATCTCAACGTTCAAGGCAAACAGGGTCACCAACGAAGGAGAGCGGGTGGACCAGCAGCCAAGGAAGCTTGGGCCATCACCCCTGACCCAGCTGTGGCTGACGAAGCAGACAACCAAGCCGGCAGAGCAACAGCTGCACCAGGTATCCAACTTCCTGCCTTCCCAGCCCAGATGATCATCCTCGGTCAACCCAGCTAGAGAGGGAGCCACCCCCTTGGGGGTAGGATTCAAAAGAGACCCCCAAAAGTTGGGCTTTTTCCTGGCTCAAGCCCTCATCTAGATGCAAAAGTACGGGTGGAATTTCCCAACCCAGGGAGCACAAGCGTGAGTTGTCACCCTAGCCCTAGAAGGGACAGCTGCCAGATGGATGGTGAACCTCCACAACGCCAGTGCTCCAGATCTACGAAACTTTGATTGATTCATGATAGCCCTGCACCACCATTTCAAAGAACCCCTTGCCGATCACAAAGCCTGCGACTGCATTAGAGTCATAAAGCAAGGCCACCATCCTATAGCTGAATACACCGAAGAATTTCTTGACCTGTCCAGCTGAATCCACTGGCCAGAAGATATCCTAGTCTGCTGGTTCAAAGATGGACTCAACGATGACATGTGCACTGTCTGCCTGGCCCATGGTGCCCCTAACCGCTTGCATGAATGGTACCTGATGGCAAAGGAGGCAAAACTCGACATGACCCAAAACCAGTGTCGCACTGGCAGGGCCTGGAGAAGATTCCCACCCCAAGGGAAGTGAGAGCCATTCAACCCCAAACTGCCATGGCACTGAGGCCATCAGGTTGCTTTAAGTGTGGGAAGGAGGGGCACTGCGTAGCAGAATGCCGGTCGAAAAACCCCACCACAAAGCCTGATCGCCTGTCAGGAGGGACCCAGATTGTTGGGGGCAATATGCTGACTCTGTAAACTGCTTAGAGAGGGCGGTAAAGCACTATGAAGTGGTATATAAGTCTAAGTGCAAAAAAAAGTGCAAAAAAAAAAAGCCCCCCCCCCCCCCCCCCCGAGAAAAAGAAACCACACTGAGAAGCCGAGAGGCCATGGAATTCCATTCCCCTCCAAAATCAGAGGAAGAATCTCCAGTGCCCTGAGAGGACCTGAGCCAGTCCTAAAGCGATCCAGAAGATGACCTGCTGGTAAGCAATCCAATCGAACCGCTCACCATACCCCTAAGGCTTTTTATCCCAAGCCACGGGAAATGGGAGGAAGTAGCAGCATTGCTGGACTCGGGGTGCACCCAATGCCTAATTAACCCAAGCTTGGAAGGGAGATTGGGAATTCACCTAAGAAAAATAAAAAACCCCATCGCTTTTTGCCAACTAGATGGAACTGTAGTGGGGGGGGGAGGGAACCAGCCATTTTTGCCACAGAACCATTGCAAATGAAGCTGGAGGATCATAGCGAGATCCTCACATTCATAGTAGCCCGAGGAATGGAATGTTCACTAGTCCTAGGGCTCATGTGGCTACAGAAGTGGAACCCAAAAATAAACTGGAAGACAGGAACCGGTAAATTCCAGGGGCATGTAACCTTCACGAACATCCCAGAGGGAAAAGAGGAAGGAAAGGAAAACAGGGAAATGGCAATGACTGGCCACCCTGCTGAGCCCACTAGCATCCCCAAAGAATACCAAGATTTGGCTGAGTTATTTAGTGAGGAGGTGTCTGATGAACTTCCACCCCATCGTGCCATGGACTGTACCATTGAGATCCTACCAGGGGCTAAATTACTAAAACCAAAAATGTACTGCATGATCCCCAGAGAACTAGATGAACTCAGAGCGTTTATTGAGAAAAACCTAAAAAGGGGTTTCATCAAACCCACCTGACCAAAAATAGCAGCCCCAGTGTTATTCCATGAAAAGAAAGATGGCTCTTTACGCCTCTGTGTTGACTACCATAACCTGAACACGATCAGCATGGAAAATATGTACCCACTCCCCCTCATGAAGGACTTATTGGCCACCTCTCAAAAGGAAAAATCTTTTCAAAGCTGGATTTACGAGAGGCATACTACTGCATCAGAATTAGGAAAGGGGATGAGTGGAAAACTGCCTTTAACATCCTGCTGGGTTGCTACCAATTTAAAGTACTCCCTTTCAGATTACAAGAAGTCCCTGCCGTGTTTATGCAACTAATTAATGAGGTGCTCCATGAACATTTATATAAAGGGGTCCTGGTTTACCTTGATGACATTCTAATTTACACCGAAACAAAAGCGGAACACATAAAACTAGTCCAAGCAGTTCTCACTAAACTCCAAACCAGCAAACTCTATGCAAAACTCTCTAAACGTGAGTTCCACCAAGAAAGAATTGACTACCTGGGATATAGAATATCCCATGAGGGAATAGAGAAGGATCAACAAAAATAAAAGCCACCATCGATTGGGAGCCACCCCAAACCCGTAAACAACTACAAAGGTTCCCTGGTTTTGCTAACTTTTTACCATCAATTCATTTCAACCTTTGCAAAAATCACCCTCCCCATTACAAACTTGGTAAAGACGAAAGGGGGGCGGGGAGAACCAAAACCAAGGCAATCCCTTAACTGGACCATGGAATGCCAAGCGGCATTCGAAAAACTCAAACTACTATTCTCAGCTAAACCAATCCTAAAACATCCAGTCCCAGAACAACCATTTGTCATCCAAGCAGATGCCAATGACATGGCAGTAGGAGTGGTCCTACTTCAAAACAATGAACAGGGACAATTGCAACCATGTGCATACACATCCAAGAAATTGACAGAAACTGAGCAAAGATGGGCCATATGGGAGAAAGAGGCTTATGCAGTACGATGGGCCCTCCTCACATGGAGACAATTCTTAGTAGAGAACAAAATCCCCTTCAAAGTCTGGACTGATCATAAAAACTTAGAAGCTCTGAAGACCCCATGAAAACTCTCCCCCAAATAAGTATGTTGGGCGCAATACTTTAAACATTTTAATTTTACCGTCAAATATCTCCCTGGAGGAAAAAACTTCTTAGCTGATGTTTTGTCTAATACAACAACAAAAAGACTGAAATGGCTAAACCTATGCTCCAAACACCCCAGTTAGCCACCAAAGTAATTACCTGAGTACAAGCCAAAAAAGAACCACTTGCTGACAATGCAATGGTCTCAGAATTTAAGGAGGCACTACTTAAGGATGACTGGTTCCAAACACACAAAAACATTTGTTTGCTCAAAGATGATTTAGCCTGGGTTGAAAACAAACCTTATCTCCCTGCTAGCCAACAATGGGAACTCATGAAGTGATGCCATGACTCCAAGATAGGTGGACATTTTGGATTTGTGAAAATGCTACACCTAATCAAAGGGCAATTCTGGTGGCCATCCCTTAAAAAAGACATTGAGAGCTACATGGCTAGCTGCCCCACCTGTGCAGTTGCAAAAAGATGACAAGGAAAATCCCCAGGACTTTTACAAATTTTCAGCACCCTGGAGAGAGATTTCTATGGATTTTATACTGGAGCTGCCTGAAAGCACGGGAAACACAGTTATTTGGATTGTAATGGACCTATTTTCAAAACAGGTCCATTTTATACCCTGCCAGAAGATCCCAACAGCAAAGACATTAGCAAAAATGTTTTTAGTCCACATTTATTTGGTCTGTTGTGTGGATGTTTGGATGGCTTAGGGGTGGGGAATTTGTGGTGGGTGGAGGCGTGTTTGGGGATTATTATGTGTTATGTGTGTTGGACCTGGTCTTTGGGTGTTAAGTGAATTTCATTGTATGGCTTTACTGTATATACACATACAATGACAATAAAGTTATTATTATTATTGTCTCCATAAAGCTTCCCAACGGATTATCCAATTTGCCTCAAAATTTTGGCAGGCTTTCTTAAACCTGTTAGGTTCTGCCCAGGGGCTGTCCTCTTCACACCACCGCCAAACTAATGGGGGCATAGAGAAAGTCAATGGTGTATTGGAACAATATTTAAGATGTTTTATTAACTACTAACAGGACAATTGGACTGACCTGTTACCTTTTGCTGAAGTAGCTTACAACAACTCTGTGCACAGTAGCACTGGCTTCACCCCATTTCAGGTAGCCACAGGACAAGAATTCAACCCTATGCCAGAGCTACCAGCTAAGGAAACTGACATCCCCTCCCTTAAGGAGTGGATAAACAACCTACAAACCACTTGGCCAGTGGTCAGACTAGCTCTACAAGAGACTAGAGCAGCTTTTAAAATTCAAACTGACAAGAAGCGCTGTGAACCCAAACCATTCAAGATTGGGGACCGCGTATATCTGTCCACAAGTTTCTACAATCCTTACAACCATCTAAGAAACTGGGACCAAAATTCATTGACCCATTCCCCCATCACCAGAATCATTAACCCTGTCACAGTAGAAACTTAGGAAGGTTCATCCAGTGTTTCACTGCAACCTACTCAAGCCAAAAATCACTTGAAAAGTCAAACTCCCTTTGCCCACACCTCCAACCCCCATTATGGTGGAAGGAGAACACCATTTTGAAATTAAAGATATCCTGAACTCTCACACTCACCATGGCTCCACACAATATTTTGTGGCTTGGAAACACCTACCATCCTCTCAGAATGAATGGGTAGCCAAAAAACATGTAAAAGCCCACACACTGTTAAGGAAATTCCACCTGAAATACCCTCACAAACCATTCTAAATTTTGATATATTATATGTTTTATGTCTTTCTAGGTGGATTTTCCATTTTTCTGAGGAGGGCAATATGTCAGATCCATGTATCTGCCTGGAGAATTCTCACCTCTGGGGAAATGAGAGGGGAGGTTAGGATGTGTGGATTGTAAGATGGCCCTGAGGAGCTCTTCTTATCTGCTTCTCAGATAAGCAGATAAGTACGATATCATCTTCACACCAGCAGATTGGTGGGAATCCACATTGGACAGTGGGGAAGGGTTCCTAATTTCCTTTATCCTGGACTGTATGCTCTGAGGGACCGCAGAGCCTGCTTTGAATCTTGATTTGCTTTCATCCCTTTTCAATAAAAAGATTCCTTTTGAAATACAAAGTTTTCATGGGTTCATACTTTCTTGGAAGGGGGGGGAGAGGCTGGTTGTGAAAAGCAGAAAGAAAATTAGGAATCTAGTAAATCAGGGGAATGTCTGAAAATAATTGCATATACATTTGCATTTGCACTAGCTAACTATGATCTAACATTAATTTTACCATTTGCCCTTGGGACAGTGTTATCGTTTCAATCCTGCACACACGTTTCTGTGAAAACTATGATGAAGCCCAGGTCAGCATGACAGCTCAACCCCACCAATGATTAGCAGAAAACCCTTTTATATCTTTTTTTCATTCCCCATATAATGATGAAGGACAAGAAGCGAGCAGGGTGCACACATACATAAGATGGCTCAGTAGTGCAAGACCCATGAATAACAGGGCTTCAGCAATTGCCCAAAGTGGTCTTCGCAGGTGCAAATTTTATATAAATATATAATATAAATACAAAATATATAATATATATAAATATATATAATATTTATATAAATATATAATATTGGTGAACTTCTCAAAAGCTCTCTGACAACATTTTTGACAATAGGGAGTGGGGGGGGAAAGCACTTAGATTTCATGCAACATTATACAATTGGAGTCTAAGGCTTTACATTTTCTATCTGCTCATGAAGCAGACTAAATTGTTGTCTACTCTTTTAGTGATTCTTTGAATGTACTAAAATGCAAGTGAAAGTAATTATTTTAAACACCTAATCCTTCTACTCTATACTTAGAACAGTTTTGAAAAGGTAGGTGTATTTTGATGAAACAGTGGATCCTCTGTATCTTAAATCCATCTGTTTTCCTAAGAAGCCTCAACTTTTTTTCACATTGCAAAGCAAACATCAAAGACACATTTCATTTTTTTGACCAACATTTGTTAACACATTACAGAAAACATATTAAGACTGGAGCACAACATTTTATATACACAAGTTTTTTGAACAAATGTTGATCATCCTAACAAGCACAAAATATTTAAATGGGAAAGTAAAAGCAGCTATCCCTCACCACTTTTTTATTTGATTTTGCATAGTGGAAAGGTAGTAAAGACAACATTTCTGCTTTCATGTAAATTTACATTTCATACTAAACAAAAAGAATGATCTTTTTTTTTTAAAAAGTGTTTATTCTTTTTTAAAAACATAAACATAAAATACATATTTTAAGAACGGAGCATTGATCTGGCCATGAATAGGTACAATCGCTTACCCCTCTTTGTCAAGCTCTTTCCCAAATCTGCACCATTACATCTTTTAAAGTAAAAATCGAAACAGAAATTTTTCCCACAATTGTAGTATCCTAATCTAAACATTTACCTTTCTATTATATCACCACAAATCTTAATTTCCAAATAACACAACTCAATATTTAATTACAATTATTACCCTAAATTCTATCTATATATCCATAACCTAAGACTCATTACATTAAATCTTTAAATCCTAATCTTTTAACTAACACCACTGAACACACATTACATTCTTCATTTTACACAGTCATTTCATTATTGCAATCTTATCATCTTCATTTTACTATTCATATATTCATAGGAGCCTGAGTGGCGTAGCAGGCTAATGCCTCCTATTAAGGCAGCATTTAACATCCAGCTGCCTGCAATTACTGCGAGTTCTAATCTCACCAGGCTCAAGGTTGACTCAGCCTTCCATCCTTTCTAAGGTGGGTAAAATGAGGACCCGGTTTGTGGGGGCAATAAGCTGACTTTGTATAAATATACAAAAGTATGAAGGCTATTGCTTAACGCATTGTAAGCCGCCCTGAGTCTCCGGAGAAAGGCAGCATATAAATATAAATAAATAAATAAAAAATAAAAAGTAAATAAAAAATATCAACAGTCACCTTTATTTTTAATACTAATCCCAACATAGTCATTTTATTAGTACTATCAATTCCAGCTTAAATCATATTTATTTTAACTATTTGTCTTTTGATCATCTTCTTTTGGCTGTTTTCCAGCATATTCATTTATTGTTCGGCTGTTTCCCAGCATAGTCGTCTATTGTTTTGGCTGTTTCCCATCATATTTATATTATTTTGGTTGTTTTCCAGCATAATCATCTACAGTTTTGGCTGTTTCCCAGCATATTCATATTGTTTTGGTTGTTTCCCAACATATTATTTTTATATTCTTTTTTCCCAACTGTATATATTTTATTTCTTCATTTCCTTGTCTATCAACATATATTCCATTTTAAATTCAAAGTTCCCAAATTTGATTCTCCAGGTATCATTTTTGTTATATCTATTCCATGCAAAATACATCAACTTTCCTTCTTTTGTTCCTGAGCCATTTGACTTCTTTTGTTCCTACACCAATTAATAACAGTTATAAAAGTTCCATTAAATTTCTTCTTTCTTTCCACCAAAAAAGCCATCTGTAGACAAAGAAGAAACCTCCACCACAAAAATTCCCACAGCTATTATTTATAATTTCAGAGTGTTCCAAAACAAGCAGCAAGTTACAGTGTTTTTTTTTCAAAGCAGAAGGTGTATCTCTGCAATCCACACTTTCCCTTAGTCATGCCAGTATCCATTCTGTTGCAATTATGTAACAGTCCAATTTAATTCTCTTCTTCTTTTGAGTTTTAGAAGTGTTGAATCCCTGCCTTTTTTTTAAAGTCCAATTCTAGTTTAAGAATTTTTCCAATCTGTTCAACATGCCTCAATGTTTAAACTGTTCCAGTTGAATCTACACCAAGATAGGTTTCCTAATGGGTCTTTTCCTCCTGAAGTTACTTTTTTAAATCTTCTATGCCCCTCAAATCCACAGCCACTGTTTTAAGGCTAGGGGTCTTACAAGTAACGATCATTGCTCTAGCGTTGTTTCAAGCCAAGGTTAGTGTCACTCACCCAGCTTCAAAGAGCTTCGTTCTTTTTCTCTTTCCTCCTGTACTTCTCTTAGTTCGGTTTGTCCCAGCTTCGTGGCAGTCGCCATGGCTGCCGCCCCCCCCCCCACTGACTCACAGAGAGTTCCCTCTGACCTCCGAGGAACTTGCCTGCTCCTCTTGGTCGTCTGAAGTGCCTCTCTTCCTACCCCGTCCCTGCAGGACGGTTCTGGTCCAAAGACCCATTGGTGGCGGTTCAGCAGTTGGGTTTTTCACAGGATTCCTCAGAGCCCACTATTTGCCTGGCTGTCTCGCCGCGATGTCAAACTGAAAGTCAAAAAAAAAAAAGAATGATCTATTGTTTCACCTTCCAGAAATTCTCCCATTAGCTAGAAGGTGTGAGGGTAAGTTCCTCTCAAGGTTTGCTGTGATCTATTGATTGGATCCTGGCTTGAACATTGAATGAGCCAATCAGACCGCAGCTTTTGGCTCTGAGTTTTCCTGGACCTTTTCTAACTGACCATGACTCAACATTTAAGCAGCTGCTCATTAACAGCACATACAGCCATTCAGAGCAGAGCAGAGCAGAGCAGAGCAGGCCTCTGACCTACTCACCTTACTGAGATGCAAGCTGAGCTGAGCACACACACACACTTGAGCTGAAGTCACTCCGGACTACTTCTGAGGAAGGAAGGAAGAGCTGGGCTCAAGCCGCATGGAGAGACTCCAAGAGAGTTGAATGGACCTTTGCTAAGAAGAGAGATGATTATACTATTGGTATTTTTATAGGCTTTGTCTTATTTGTTTGTTCATTTCTATTAAACTAGTTTTAGTTCTCTAAAACTCCTCTTTGGCTTGTTTGTTTGTTTGATGTGTTTGCAAGTGAGTAAGGGTCACAATCCAGAAGGAATCTCCTAAATTTCTTAACAATTGGTAGCAGAGGATGGTTCTAGACCCTATTCACATTGCAACGCATTAGACAAGCATGTCCACGATTAAGCCAATCCAAGAAAGGAAGATTGTGACTTGAGCCTCCACTAGAAGCAAGGCACAACAGAGCAATGCAATGAAAGCCGAAACCAGGAAGATTTCAACTGAGGAGTTTCAAGCATCAAAGAGTGGGGGGGGGTTGATGGCTTTGGAAGCAAGTGCCCTAGCTCTTGAATCATTTGCTGCTAAAAGTCCTCCATCTGCAAAGAGTGAGAACAGAGGGACACCCCTTCTGGTTCCAGACGCAGCTTTGGGAGGAAGAGAGCAAATGAAAATAGCAATGCTTCAGTTCTTCGGCTTGCCAGAAACAAGTGAGGACCCAATTGCTGATATTAGTGCCTTACTGCAGTTTGTGGCCATGGAAACAGTGGCAAGGGACAGGAGAGAAACCCAGGATGGTGCTAGATTGGTAAGAGATACCCAATCCTGTCCTGCAACCCCTTTTACTGACTCTAAACCAAGGGTGGGAAATAATAGACTGTCCATTTTAAATTTCCTGCAAAACAGTACAGCGCCTGATCAAACCCCAATTCAGGGTGACCAATTTAATATGGTGCCACCTATTGCCCGACCAGCTATTGATGGCTTAAGAAGTTCACCCACCGAACTGGAAATCGCAAATGCGATAGAAGTTTTAACAGTGGCTTTTGGGGCTAATTTCCAGCCACCTTTTACCCAGTGTGTGACAACGGCCCATACTGACACCCCCTCGATGATTGTGATTCGCTCCTTGCCTGTTTCAGGTGCAGCGGATTCTTCTGCGGTGTCTCCAGCCTTTGCGGCTATTTCCGGGGCTGCACCAACTGAGGTTGAGGTCCCAGAGGCCGGTCAGAGGCCTCCTGTTGAGGAACAACCAAGGAGATCTTTGTATTTTGGTGTCCAGGCAAAAATGAGTTGTGAGCATGCCCAGTTTGGTGCTCTGACCCCTCCCACTAGGGAGGAGCAATTGTTGAACAGCCGGCAAATAGGTTTCAAGCCAGCTGCTTCAATACCAATGCCATATTGTCCATTTCAGAGTTTGCAACATCATGGACAGCAACAGCTTTCTGCCTCCATGTCAACCAGTGCCAGCATCTTGCCACCTGGTTTTAAAACTCTGAATATTAATGGTAAAAACTTAAAGGAATGGGTAAAAGGCATAGAGGTGATATTAATGAAAGAAAATGTGTTATCATTGTTATTAGAGCCTCCTCCTAAACCTTGGACTCTGGAGATTGACTTGTTGCATCATAAGGCCTTTTGTATATTGTTATTGTCAATTGATCCAGGACTGAACCTGAGTATTCCCCATGACTTAAGCATATGTGAGGTTTGGGAAAAACTGTTTAATCTTTTTGCTGCAAAAATTCAAATGCAACTAGCAGGATTTCCAGGGAGTTCCACTCTGCTAAATTGAGATAAGGGGTGGATATGAATGAACATCTTTGTGAGCTTAACATGATGAGAGAAGAATTGATCTTGAGGGGGGAACCTGTATCTGACCAGAGTTTAATTAGCATTATTATCAATTCTTTAGGCTCTAGCTGGGATAATTTTATTTCCCAACTGGATAATACCAGCTATGAGAATATATCCCTGGAAATCCTGTCTGGTAAACTTATTGCAGAGGATAACTTAAGGAAGGACAGGGCGGCCTTCCATAAGAGGGAGAGACCAACAAGAAGGTCCAATAGCCCTGATAAGGAATATACTGTTGGGGAATGTTTTAATTGTGGATCCAGGGATCATTACAAAAGGGATTGCCCGTGTAATGCTAACGTGAGGGCACACCAGAGGGCACCTTCAGGTGATAGTTATCGAAGGAAATCACCTACCCCACATAGAAAGCCACAAGGTAACCTTTCCAGCAAGAGAAGGGGTAAATGGCCAGAGGAAGGTGACAAAAGGGATAAGTTTAAGTTTACTACTAATTTTGCTGCTGTGGTTGAGACTATTGAATCAAGACTCTCAAGGAAGCAACGAGAGCAACTGTGGCTATTGGATAGTAGGGCAAGTAGACATATTGTAAGTGATCGGAAATTGTTTACTGAGTTGGAAGAACTATGGTCTATGGTCAAAGTTGCCAACAGTAAAAAGGCAAGGGTTACTGGTATTGGGAAGGTTTTATCCCCAGGCTTGGGGAGGTTGGTGGTGTTTTATATGTACCTGAGATTGATCATAATTTGCTCAGCACTATGAAGATAAGTGAGGATACCAAAATAGAAGTGTTGTTTACAGGGGGAACTGCTGTTGTTACCAATGATAAATGTGTGGTTGGGGAAGTGTTGAAGATTAATGGTTTACCCTATTATTCCCCCATTATAAAGGCTGAGGAAATTGATGTTAATAACCATGTCACCACTTTTGACAGCGATGATGAATCCGAGTTGGAATCAGATGGTGATTTCAAAGGTACTCAAGAAAAGAGGAGTTTTAATGATAACTGTAGGAATGTTTTTAAATGTAAAAAGTATGTACATTTTAATCTTGAACAAAATGGTGAGGAGCCTGACAACACCAATTCAATTTCTATTGGCAAACCATTATATGATGAGTGTGCTCACCTTATACATCGTAGAATGGGTCATATGAGTTTCCCTATAGTACAAAAGATGTCTGAATGCTCAAATGGAGTTAGAATTAAGGATTGTAACACCTTTTTGGATTGTTCTACAGTTGCAAGAAAAAGTATGTGAACCCCTTGGGAGTACATGGAGTTTTGCATGAATTGGTCATAAAATGTGCTCTGAACTTCATCTAAGTCACAACAATAAAAGAACACAGTCTGCTTAAAATAATACTACACAAACATTAGATGTTGCCATGGTTTAATTGAACATAACATGTAAACATTCACAGTGCAGGGAGGAAAAAATATGTGAGCCCCTAGCCTAATGACTTCTCCAAGAGCTAATTGGAGCCAGGAGTGAGCCAACCTTGACTCCAATCAGTGTGATGATATTGGATGTGTTGCTGACTGCTGTCCTGCCCTTTAAAAACACACACCTGTTTTGGGTTTACTGGTTTCAAGAAGCACTGTCTGATGTGAACCATGCCTCGCAGAAAAGAGCTCTCAGAAGACCTACGATCAAGAATTGTTGACTTGCATGAAGCTGGAAAGGGTTACAAAAGTATATCCAAAAGCCTTGATGTTCATGTGTCCACTGTAAGACAGACTGCCTTCAAATGGTGAAAGTTTAGCACTGTTGCTACTCTCCTGAGGCGTGGTCATCCTGTAAAAATGACTGCAAGAGCACAGCGCAGAATGCTTCATGAGGTAAAAAGAATCCTAGAGTGTCAGCTAAAGTCCTACAGAAATCTCTGGCACATGCTAACATTTTTGTTGACACATCTACAATAAGAAAAACATTAAACAAGAATGGAGTACATGGGAGGACACCACGGAGGAAGCCATTGCTGTCCAAAAAAATATTGCAGCACGTTTGAAGTTTGCAAAAGAGCACCTGGATGTTCCACAGCACTACTGGCAAAATATACTGTGGACAGATGAAACCAAAATTGAGTTGTTTGGGAAGAACACACAACACTATGTGTGGAGAAAAAAAGGCACAGCACACCAACATCAAAACCTCATCCCCACTGTAAAACATGGCGGAGGGAGCATCGTGGTTTGGGGCTGCTTTGCTGCTTCAGGGCCTGGACGGATTGTTGTCATTGATGGGAAAATGAATTCCAGAGTTTATCAAGACATTTTGCAGGAAAATATACGACCATTTGTCTGCCAACTGAAGCTCTGCAGAGGATGGGTGATGCAACGGGACAATGACCCAAAGCATACAAGTATTTCAACAAAAAAAATGGCTTCAACAGCACAGAATACGCCTTCTGGAGTGGCCCAGTCAGAGTCCTGACCTCAACCCGATTGAAATGCTGTGGCATGACCTTAAGAGAGCGATTCACACCAGACATCCCAAGAATATTGCTACACTGAAACAGTTTTGTGAATAGGAGTGGTCCAAAATTACTCCAGATCGTTGTGCAGGTCTGATCTGCAACTACAGGAAACGTTTGGTTGAGGTTATTGCTGCCAAAGGAGGGTCAACCAGTTATTAAGTCCAAAGGTTCACATACTTTTTCCTCCCTGCACTGTGAATGTTTACATGTTATATTCAATTAAACCATGGCAACATCTAATGTTTGTGTAGTATTATTTTAAGCAGACTGTGTTCGTCTATTGTTGTGACTTAGATGAAGTTCAGAGCACATTTTATGACCAATTCATGCAAAACTCCACATAATCCCAAGGGGTTCACATACTTTTTCTTGCAACTGTATTTGCAGAAGCACAAAATCCAAAATTAAGCCCGCACCCAGGAAGTCTCAGAGATATTCTAAACACATATTCCAGTTGGTACATATGGATTTGGTAGGTCCTTTGAAACCCTCCACTGGTAAGAATCGTTACTTCTTGACAATTGTTGATGACCATAGCAGGTATGGATTTGTTTACCCTCTTAAATCCAAAGATCAGACTTTATCCAAGTTTAAGGAATTCTGCAGTCTAATTGAGAATTAGCACAAGGTCAATATCCAGAAGATCTTGACCGACAGAGGAACTGAGTTTAATTCAGCTCGGTTCTCTGACTGGCTGAAGGAAAAGCGTATAGTCCAGTGATGGCGAACCTTTTTGCCGTCATGTACCCAAAGCGGGGGGAGTGGGGGGGTGTTGTGCGAGTGCGTGCCTGCACTCATAATTCAATATGCCCCACCTGCCTGCCCCCACCTGCACAAACCCCACTTTTGACATGCAATGGCATGGTGGCCCCAGTAGGCCCGTTTTTCGCCCTCCCCAAGCTCCTAGAAAGCCTCTGGAGCCTGGGGGGGTGAAAACAACTTTCCCCACCCCCTTGGAGGCCGGAAATGGCCCATTTGCCAACTTCCGGTAGGACCTAGAAAGGCTCTGGAGCCTGGGGAGAATGAAAAATGGGCCTTCCCCACCTCCTCAGGAGGCCCTCCGGAGGATGGAAACAACCTGTTTCCCGACTTCTGGTGGGCCCAGAAGCCCCGAAAATCAGCTGCCTGGGACACGCATGCACGCTTGAGCTAAACTAGATCAATGCTCATGTGCCCACCAATATGGCTCCGCGTACCACCTGTGGCACGTGTGCCATAGGTTTGCCATCACGGGTATAGTCCATTTATGGACTGCACCCTACTCCACATTTCAGAACGGAGTGGTTGAAAGGAGGAACGGTGTACTGCAGTCAATGATGAGGTGCGCTCTTGAGGATGCTGACCTAGACTATTCATATTGGGCGGAAGCAGCTCTGTACGCAAATTACACTCTCAATTGGGTATGGTCCAGTGTGGTGCAAAAGACCCCATATGAGATAGTGTATGGCCATAAGCCAAGATTGACATATCTTCATGTATTTGGAGTGATGGCCGATGTCCACATCCCAAAAGAACTTAGAAAGAAGGGGCATAGAGTCTCAGTCCAACTGAGGTTCGTTGGCTATGAGACAGGTTCTAAGGCCTTTAGGTTTGTGGACTCAAACAGGAGAATAGTAATATCCAGGTCAGCCACCTTTTATGAAAGCATGAATTGGAGCAGGATCCACACTAATGAGACCCTGACTCAAACCCCTCTTTGTGATCTGGACCAGCAGATGGAAGATGTGCCAGGAAATCTATCTAGTGATAGTGACACATCTGGTTTTGAGGATGATGAGGAACGTGTATCCCCCACACCTTTAAAGGGTATATTAAAACAGAGAGCAGGAGTAGCCTGGAAAGAAGGGCACTCCACTTTAAAGGTTCAAAACAATAGCAATGAGGAGGACAACTCATCAGACAGTTCTGATGTAGATGAAGAACTAGGAAGTAGGCTAGTACAGTCCACTAGGGGTAAGAAGCCAAAGGAGTATGAAGGTTTTGTCACTTCTGTTGACCAGGTTTCAGTCATATCCCAGAGGTATGAAGATGTGTTAACACTATCTGACAGAAAACAACAAAATTGGTGTGCTGCAATGGATACTGAATTGGTAAGTTTGAAAAAGCTAGAGGTATTCACACCAACAGAATTACCAAAGGATAAGAAGGTAATTGGCACTAGATGGGTCTTTAAGAAGAAACCTATTGATAATGGGAAGTTCATTTATAAGGTGAGATTGGTTGCACAGGGCTTTTCACAAAGGTTCCCTGATGATTACGTTGACACTTTCTCGCCCACAGTGCGCCCAGAGAGTGTGAAGACAGCACTCACCATAGCCGCCATTCAGGGAGAGAACGGTGTATCAATTTGATATACAGACTGCTTACTTGCACGCTAAGTTAGATAAGAAACTATATGTCAGGGTTCCTCAAGGTGTAAAGCATCAGGAAGGTGATGTTTGGCTTTTGAACAAAAGTCTATATGGTCTTAAACAATCTGGCAGGAGGTGGTACGAATATCTTACCAAAAGTTTAAAACAAATGGGTTTTACAGCTTCATCGGCTGATGAATGTGTGTTCATTAGAAACCACCAGGGTACTAAGGAAATAGTCTTGGTTTACGTGGATGATATCTTGTATATCTGCAAGTCTGAGAACAGATGCAAGGTGTTCTCTAATGAGTTAAATAAGAATTTTGCCCTAAAAACTCTCGGTCGAATTGATAAGTCCTTAGGAGTCCAGTTTGTAAAAACTGAAAAGGGGTTTGAACTTTCTCAGCAGGATGAGATCATGGAATTGATCAAAAGATGTAATGTGACAGAGGCCAAACCTTGTGACACCCCTATATAAACAGATTTCCTTAAGAACATGTATGTTGAAAGTGCAGCTTTTGAACAAAATACACTTTATAAATCAGTGATAGGGTCGTTGTTGTATATTGCAGGCTGGACAAGGCCAGATATTAGCCTGACCATAAATGTTTTGTCCAGATATTCTGAGAATTCCACTCAATATCACTGGAATGGAATTAAAAGGGTTCTGAGGTATTTAAAGAACACTGTAAACCATTCCCTTTTGTTAGAACCAGACATATCAGACAAACCAAGTTTATACTGCTATTCAGATGCAGACTGGGCAGGAGACATTAAGTCCAGAAAGAGTACCTCAGGTTATCTCATATTTTTGAATGGAAGTCCCATTCATTGGTACCCAGGTAAACAGAAGTTAATTGCTACTTCCACTGCCGAGGCAGAATATGTATGCTTATCTAAAGCATCTAATTATTTATTTTATTTTATTTATTTATTTATTTATATTTATATGCCGCCCTTCTCCAGAGATTCGGGGCGGCTTACAATGTGTTAAGCAATAGCTTTCATACTTTTTCTATATTTATACAAAGTCAGCTTATTGCCCCCACAAACCGGATCCTCATTTTACCCACCTTAGAAAGGATGGAAGGCTGAGTCAACCTTGAGCCTGGTGAGATTAGAACTCGCAGTAATTGCAGGCAGCTGGATGTTAAATGCTGCCTTAATAGGAGGCATTAGCCTGCTACACCACTCAGGCTCCTAATAATCTGATATGGTTTGATGATCTCTTAACGAACTTGTGGAAAGAACCAGTATATCCCATAGACATTCATGAGGACAACATGACTGCTATCAACATATTGCAGGCTGATGCTGTGGGGCAAAGGTCACGTCACATTGACATTAAGTATAAGCATGTCAGGCAATTGTCAAGCACAGGTTTCATTACGACAGTTTTCTGCGAGACCAAGGAACGGGTAGCAGACATACTCACAAAACCACTACCCAGGGATCAACATCAATATCTCTTAGATAACATATCTATGGTTATATGAAAGTGTACCATTTACCATTGTGATGTATATATCCAATGAATTGTATTTATATGTATTTAT
The DNA here is from genome assembly GCA_012654045.1 of Ptyas mucosa. Taxonomy (NCBI): domain Eukaryota; kingdom Metazoa; phylum Chordata; class Lepidosauria; order Squamata; family Colubridae; genus Ptyas; species Ptyas mucosa. Next base: position 3,626,174 of record WNWU01013765.1, on the reverse strand, counting down.
AATCAATAGCCACAGAGAAGGGGATTGTGAGAGTAAGGGGCCTGAGTGGCACAGTAGACTAAGGCACTGATTAACATTCAGCTGCCTGCAATTACTGCAAGTTCTAATCTCACCAGGCTCAAGGTTGACTCAGCCTTCCATCCTTTCTAAGGTAGGTGAAATGAGGACCAGATTGTGTGGGCAATAAGCTGACTTTGTATAAATATACAAAAGTATGAAGACTATTGCTTAACGCATTGTAAGCCACCCTGAGTCTCCGGAGAAGGGTGGCATATAAATCAATTTTTTAAAAAAAAGTTCCTCTCAAGGTTTGCTGTGATCTATTGATTGGATCCTGGCTTGAACATTTGAATGAGCCAATCAGACTGCAGCTTTTGGCTCTGAGTTTCCCCGGACCTTTTCTAACTGACTATGACTCAGCATTTAAGCAGCTGCTCATTAACAGCACATACTGAAAAAGAGCCCTGGTGGCGCAGCAGATTAAAGCACTGTTATTAACATCAGCTGTCTGCAATTACTGCAATTTCAAATCTCACCAGGCTCAAGATTGACTCAGCCTTCCATCCTTTCAAAGGTAGGTAAAATGAGGACCCAGATTGTAGGGGCAATAAGCTGACTTTGTATGAATATACAAAAGTATGAAGGCTATTGCTTAATGCATTGTAAGCCGCCCTGAGTCTCCGGAGAAGGGCGGCATATATAAAAAAAAACATATGGCCATTCAGAGCAGAGCAGAGCAGAGCAGAGCAGAGCAGAGCAGAGCAGAGCAGAGCAGGCCTCTGACCTACTCACTTTACTGAGATGCAAGCTGAGCTGAGCACACACACACACGTTTGAGCTGAAGTCACTCCAGACTACTTCTGAGGAAGGAAGGAAGAGCTGGGCTCAAGCCGCATGGAGGGACTCCAAGAGAGTTGAATGGACCTTTGCTAAGAAGAGAGATGAGTATTGGTATTTTTATAGGTTTGTCTTATTTGTTTGTTCATTTCTATTAAACTAGTTTTAGTTCTCTAAAACTCCTCTTTGGCTTGTTTGTTTGTTGATGTGTTTGCAAGTGAGTAAGGGTTACGATCCAGAAGGAACCTCCTAAATTTCTTAACAGAAGGGCTGCATAGCAACCATGTTACTGAAGGGTCATTACTCTGAATTTTATAAGGTCAACAATAGGGAGAAAATTGGGGCTTTGATTGTCAGCTTTGACTAGAAGGAGTTGCAGAAAGATAAATATCCATCTGAAAGCACTCTGCATTAAGTAGGGGAAAAAGGGTAGGGGAGAAGAGAATGCCTGCTTACCTCTCCAACTGGAAATGCAGTATTTTGAAATCTACAGATAGGTAGGTAGGAAGGTAGGTAGGTAGGTAGGTAGATAGTTATAGTTATAGTTATAGTTATAGTTATAGTTATAGTTATAGTTTTATAGTTATAGTTATAGTTATAGTTATAGTTATAGTTATAGTTATAGTTATGAATGGTCTGAATTTGATATTACACAGTGGATTAAGGTGTGTCAATTAAGTATTGCAGTAAAAACGCAACATCTACCAAGAACCAGCCCTGAGAAAGAGAACTTTTTCCAGATTCACAGAATCTATGAATTATCTTCACAAATGGCATTGGGGGGGGGAGCATTAATATGAGATTATTAACCATTAGAAGTGTGGCTGCAAATATAACTTTAAAGCATTCTAGAAGATCATTTTTCTCATATGCTATACTCTAACTCTCTAATGTGCAGTCAGACTCTGCCTTTGATCAGTATCTGCTCTGATTTTTTACATTAAAAAAATCAATTAAAAACTATAGAATGCTGCTATGTTACAAAGGATAATAAAGCTCCTAGCATAGTTTTTATTTCCAAAATGTATCTCAGTTTAAGGTTCTGTATCTTAGACAATAAAAGTGGCAGGTGCAGCAGCCCAAAGCTTTGTTTGGAAGCATGCCTATATGCTAAGAAAGAAAGGAATAACAAAGAGTATCCTAGTGGAGGAAAGGATGGTAGGTGGTATTTTAGTATATTCTTTTCATACTAGAACATTCATCTTGGAAGCATCTATATAAATGTTTCTTAACCTTGGTAGTTTTCAAATGTGTGAGGAATCCACACATCTGAAAGCAGCCAAGTTGAGAAACAGCGATCTATAGAATGATCTCTGCTTTCCACAGGCCCACCTTCCCAAAAAGGTTGGAGGTTCCTACGTTAGCTAAATATTGAGCAATTAAGCCAGTTTGTGACTCATGTGACCTTGGTATAATAAGACAATGTCACTGAATTACACTGGTATAGCCTTTGTTAACCTACCTTCCAGATTGGAAGCCTTCGGCCATCAACTCCCATATCATGACTGTTTTTATGTGATGCCAGTTTTGGGAGAATAGGGGTAATCAGAACCATAAATAAATTGCTTATTACTTCCTTGGTGCTCAATAGAATCAAGCACATTCACAAGATGTCTGGAATAATATATATGTGTCTGTCATTGGAATGACATGGAAGATGAGACCCAAGGAGGAAAATCAAGCCAAACCCCATCTGGAAAAAAGGCCAAAACAAAAGGCTTAGTTATTCAAAAGATTAATTAGCCAGAACAAAACAGATAGCATGAAAATTATGAAAAATAAAAATAAATAGAAGTATACGGTAGGTAACAAAATTCAGTCAGCCCTGAAACAGCCAGCCATGAGCGATCCATCCCAGGGCTGCCAACTACGAAACGTGACACACACTACCAACCAAATAAACCATACTCCTATTCAATTAAACTGTCTGTAATAATATAATAAACCATACTCCTATTCAATTAAACTGTCTGTAATAATATAAATTATAATTACAAATAAAAACATGAAACCACATTTTATTAAAACAGCAACAATCTACATTAATTTTAACCAAATAACACAGTATATTTAGCTGAGTAGTATGGTTCACAAAGTTCACATGACAGGTAGGTCTATCTGGGAAGAGGCAGTCCTTCAATTTAACCAGAGAAAGGAGGTCCATCATTGACACTCCCTCCCCAAATAGATGGTAGTGGTAATAATTTTCCATTGTTTGTTTATGTTACATGTCTTCGAGGATCTGGCCCAATAACTCCAGCACACAAAACAGATGTTGAATCATCAAGTATTTATTTACAACATGTCTATTTATTACAGGTGGTCAGCTGGAACTGGACTCCGGACCGCATGGATGAAGCTTATATACCTAGGGGGCAGAGTTAAGGTAAGGAGGGGTCAAGGGGTGAAGGGGTCAGTGGGAGTTAACCCTTACAGGTCCTTGCTTCATGGGATGGGCATGTAGGTTAGGCATTTATGTGTGACAAAACCCTCTCTAAATGCCTGACCGAGACATATGTGTGAGATGGTTATGCAGAGAAAGCACTACAGGTGGACACCCAACCTTGACATTAAGTAAGCGTGTTGTTTGTTTTGTAGTGGCTTGATGAGTATGTCTGCTGTCTGTTCCTCTGTTTTGCAATGTATGGTTTCAATGACACCAATACTTGAAAGCTGCCTGACGTGCTTGTGTTTAATATCTATGTGTCTTGATCTCTGGCCTACTGCGTCTGCCTTAGATATCTCGATGGCTGCTCTGTTGTCCTCATGGATGATGATTGGATATGTAGGTTCAGCCCAAATGTTGGAGAGCAGGTCACCGAACCAAATTAAGTTGTTGGCGGCCTTGGACAAGCATATGAATTCAGCTTCAGTGGTGGAGGTGGCTACCAAGTTTTGTTTGCCCATGTACCAATGCATAGGGCTGTTATTGAGGAAAAATATGTACCTAGACGTGCTCTTTCTGCTTTTTACATCCCCAGCCCAGTCAGCATCAGCGTAGCACATCAGCGTTGGCTCTTTGGAGATTTCTGGCTCCAAACATAGACAAGCATTGGAGCTGTATTTCAAGTACCTAAGTATTCTCTTGGTGGCATCCCAGTGGTATGTGGTGGGCTTGCCAACATGCCTGGATAGGAGATTGACGGGTAAAGCGATGTTGGGCCTTATCCAGTTTGCAATATACAGTAGTGATCCTATGGTAGACCTGTAAAGGGTGTTATTGTTGAATGTTTCTGCTTCATTATACATGTTCTTCAAGAAGTCTGTCTGCATTGGAGTTTCACTGTGTTTGGCATCAAACATGTTACATTTATGTAGGAGCTCTAGGATTTTCTCCTTTTGTGATAGCCGGAAACCTTTGTCGGTTTTGGTGATTTGTACTCCTAGGTACTTGTCCACCTTTCCTAATATCTTCAGGGAGAAGTATTTTCCTAGTTCATCAGAAAAGTTATCGCATTTGCGTGTTTGGTTACCAATGTATAATATGTCATCCACGTAAACAAGGACATATTCAATGGAATCACCTTCTCTCTTGATGAAGAAACAGTTATCTGCTGATGTGGCAGAGAATCCCATTGATCTGAGGATTTTGGCTAGGCATTCGTACCACCTTTTTCCTGATTGCTTTAGCCCATATAGGCTTCTGTTCAGAAGCCACGTTTCCCCCTTTTGTGTACCTATGCTGGGAGGGGCCTTGACATAAATTTCCTTGTCAAGTTCCGCATGTAGGTATGCTGTTTGCACATCAAATTGGTGCACCTTGAAACCTAGGATGGATGCTATCACTAATACACACTTGACACTCTCAGTTCTGACTGTGGGGGAGTATGTGTCTGTGTAATCTTCTGGATATTTTTGTGCGAATCCCTGTGCCACTAATCTAGCTTTGTATAGCACTTTATTGCCTTCTAATGTCTTGATCTTGTAAATCCACCTGGTTCCAATTGGGGTCTTGTCATTTGGTACCTTGGCTGGGGTGTACACATTTAACTCCCGGAGGCTACTCATTTCCCTCTCCATGACTTGCTCCCATTTGGTCCTTTCCTCCTGGGGTAGGTTTAGTACTTCTTCATAGGTGTTGGGGTTAAGTTGTTAGTTTGCATGGATAGGACATAGTCCTCTAGTCTTTTGGGTGTCTTGTTCCTGTTGGTTCTAATTGGCCTGTTTGGTGGTGTTTCTGCCTCGTGTAAGTATCTGGCTTCCTTCTCTGTGAGTGTGTTTAGCTTTATGTTTGGGTGATTTTCCTTCCACTCCCTGATTTCTATTTCCTGGCATTTTGGTTTGATTTTCCCCTGTCCCCTGTTCTCCTTTATGACTTGACCTACCTCATCTTGTTTGCTATTGGGTTGTTCCTTTTTTGGGAATACCTCGTTTAGGTGTATCTTTGACCAGATGGAATGTTCATGGAAAACTGCTGTTCAGGACACTATGAATGTATTGTGATTATCTATGAACCTAAACCCCTTGGTCCCCGGTTCATATCCCATAAACCTCAACCTTCTCGATACTTTGTCCCCCTTTTGCCGTAGCTGTTTGGGAATGTGTACGTCTGTTGTGACCCCAAATATGTGTAAGTGTGCTATTTGTGGTTTCCTCCTATACATTAATTCATATGGGGTCTTGTCTATCACACTAGACCACAATCTGTTCAAGGTGTAGTTTGAGTAAATAAGTGCCTCTGACCAAAAGGACTGTCCTAACCCTGCGTCCTCTAAGGCGCATCTCATCATGGTTTGTAGGGTGCCGTTTCTGCGTTCTACCACCCCATTCGGAAAAGTGGAAAACGGCGAGGAAGTGAAGGGTCCTGCATGTCTTTAGCCAATGTGAAAAATCCCCTGATAGGAACTCAGACCCCCGGTCTGTCATTATCTGTTTGATTTTGGTGTTATGTTGTATTTCTACCCTCTTGTAGAATTCTTGGTATACATCATTCTTATCATTGTTTGAGAGTGTATACGAATCCGTAGCAACTAAAGTCGTCTACAATAGTCAGGAAGAACCTCTTTTTGTATTTAATGGCTGGTCTTAGGGGCCCTACCAAATCCATGTGTACTAATTGGAAAATGGAGTCAGTAGTGCGTACTGACTTTTTTGGCCTGGGTTTGGCTTTGAGTTTGGAACATTTACACATGGAACACTCAAGATAGTTCTCACAATTCTTTACTTTCAGGCCTTCAGAGCAGTTAACCATCTTTTGTATGATGGGGAAGCTAATGTGTCCCAACTTTCTATGCAAGAGGTGCGTGCAGTTGTCATGTATGGGCTTGCCTGTTGAGGGCTTCCCCCTATCAGATGATTCACTAGCATGTATATCACCAGGGGTGAGTTCGCAACTAACCCCCTCTATTTCCTCATTGTCACCCTTTTTGCTTTTGGTGGATACTAGGCTCACCTTGGAGTTTAGATTTGCGTTTACTCTTGGGTGATCATCACTGTCTGGGTGGAAGTACAGTAGGCCTCCACTGACTATGGTCCTTCCTATGTTTTTACCATCCCTAGTCATGTGTACCTTTCCTTCCTTGAATGTGAACTCAATGCCGGTCTCCCTGCTCAGCTTCAAGGTAGCGAGTATGTTGTAGGGTATTTCTGGCACAAGTAACACCCCCTCTATCTCTCCTACTCCCGGTATGTACATGTTCCCTTTTCCCATCACCAAAACGTTGTTTTAGTTTGCCACCTTGATTATGAAGTTCTCTTTCATGAAGGATGAGTGTAATTTTGGATTGTATGTGGTGTGGTTAGTGGCCCCTGAGTCTAAGAGCCAAGTGTTCTTTTTCTTGGCTTGGTTGATGGCATGCCCCTGATCCCCAAGACCATATAGTGAGCCTGTTTGACTTTCTCTAGAGCTGTCCCTGTATCCTCTTCTATCTCTTGGATTGGGGAAGTCTCTATGCCTGTGTCTGCTGTCTGGTGAGTGCCTGTCTGGGAACCTTGGCCTGTGGTCTAGTCTGTCCCTGCGATAGGCATGGTCCCTATTTCTTGTGTTTCTGGGACAGTCCCTCTTATAATGGTTTCTGGAAGCGCATAGGAAGCATTCAGGCGCATTGTGGTTTCTCCCTTGAAACGCTACTCTGTTGGCTGGTTTATGATCCCTGCGACATAAGGAGCGGTCCTTCCTTAGGTTGTCCTCAGCTATCAATTTGTTGGTCAGTGTTTCTAAAGTGAGTTGTTCTAAGCTAAGGCTGTCTAGCTGAGTGATGAAGTTGTCCCAACTGGGGTCTAGAGAGTTAATGATAATGCTTTTCATGCTCCCCTCAGTTATGATTTTCCTCCTCTGTATTAGTTCGGCCTAGTGGCATTTAAGGTTGGTAGGTGCTCACTCATGGAGGTCCCTGCCTTGTGTCTGGCTGAGTGGAAATCTCTAGAAATTCTGGTGGTGGTGGCCACGCTCTTGCTGTAGAACAGACTGAACATTTTTTGTATCAGTTCTGAAACAGTTAGGTGATGATTGATGCTAGGATATATACTGGGTGAAATGCTAGCTATCAACATGTAATACGCTTTATGATGCAGACAGTCTAGTTCAAATGTCCATGGTCTCTCAGGGGGGTCAGTGATCAGGAATAGCAAGTTATCCCTTAAGAAGATGACTTGGAGTTGCTGGTTCCACTTTAAGAGATGTGTCCCATCTAATTTTAACTTAGGAAAGTCACTTGGCAATGTCCCTGTGCTGTGTGTGAGGTTACTTACAAGCTGTCGCTGTCCATGGTTTTGGGCGTAAGGGAACTCGCAATATGGCACGGGGATGCTTGCTGTTAGTCTGTACTGACTTGCTTCTATTATTTTTCTTCTCTCTTTGCAGGCGGATTCTGCGCATGCTCTGGAATCATTTTTGTCCAGGAATCACTGGGGAAGGAGCTTGTGGCCGTAGCTCTTGGATGGAAGCCCCATTCGATTGGATGGGTCTCTGACTCGGTCTTGGGTGGTCTCCGGTGTTCGATGGGTGCTCGGGACACCATCTGGATTGCCGTGGTGCTCCTTGGATCATCCTGGATGTTCAGATGGCCTGCGGTAGCCTGGTGGAGGTCCAGGTGACCTGGTCCGGCATAGTAGCTGCAGGCCGGGATCGGGCCGAAATCCACACCCATTGGATGTTCTAGGTTGGTGTCGTTGGATTGGTGAGTGACTGATTCGTCCCCTGAGTTCCAATGTGGGTCTCGGTGGAGGCATGGGGAGGTCCCCGGCGAGTTGCGGTTGGGGTGGCACCCATATTCTGGTCATTGCATCCCCTGTGTAGTTTTCGGCCTTTTGCGTGCCTTGCCCCTCCGGGGTGTCTGAGTGCGAGCCCGGTAGTTTTATTTTTGGGCCGAATGCTGCGGTTAACACCCATATGGCCTTGTCGATGTCAAGCTCGGTGGGTGAGCTTATTGAGTTCGATTCTGGCTCATCCCCATCTTTGTGGTTGTTTTCCTTAATTGTTCGCAAGTAGGCCTCGGCTCCTGCCTTGCATTTTAAATCTTGAGAGCTCATTGGTGGTTGGTCGGCCATCTTTGGTGACATCACTATCCAATATGGCTGCCACGAAAAAGATGCAAATTCATCTTTGGCTCTTTCAATGGGGTGCATATTTCCTACCATGTCGGTGGTCGTGTAGTTCGGTTCAGCTTCGTCCTCTCTGGTCGCTGCTCCGCAGTCCTTGATCAGGCCTTGGAGGTTCGCAATGAGATCCTGGTTGGTTGGAGCTGACTCTATCAGTTCCAGTAGTTTCCTTCTGAGGTTGCCTTCCTTGCTTGTGATGGCATCGGAGTCATTTTCTTTTTCGGTTTGTTCTCCCTCGGTTTTGGTCGGGGTGCCTGGGCTGGAGATCTGTTTGTTCGTGTCCACTGTCTCTCTTGGCATGGCTCCCGCAGGCGATAGTTGTGCTGCCATTTTCTTTGCAAAGGCTCAGGTGTTCGCTCTTCCCTTTGCCTCAGGCAGCTTGGGGGTTCCCAACATATCTTAGAGTAATTGGGCTAGTAAATCATCCTCTGCTACCATTTTGTTACATGTCTTCGAGGATCTGGCCCAATAACTCCAGATGTTAAACAGATGTTGAATCATCAAGTATTTATTTACAACATGTCTATCTATTACTGGTGGTCAGCTGGAACTGGACGCGTGGATGGAGCTTATATACCTAGTGGGTGAAGTTAAGGTAAGGAGAGGTCAATGGGGTGAAGGGGCCAGTGGGAGTTAACCCTTACAGGTCCTTGCTTCATGGGGTGGGCATGTAGGTTAGGCATTTATACGTGACAGTTTAAACATCTGAAATGATGATCTCCATCAAATCATAACACAAAAATTACTTTGCATTAGGTATTCCTGCTGTATACTGAAATTTTTTATACACTTTTAAAATTAAAGCGTAACTCATGGAAACCACCATCAAACAATTTCTCAGAATAGAATAGAGCTTGAAGGGACCTTGGAGTCTACTAGTCCAGCCCTCTCTTCTGCTCAAGCAGGAGACCCTATACCAGTGATGGAGAATGCACACACAGGTGCCCAAACTCCCAAAATGCAATGTGAGCACCCTAGCACATGCACCCCACCCCCCGTGCATGCACAGCAGAGACCTGAAGACCAGCTGGCTGGAGGGAGGCATGCGTGCACGCGCAATGGAGCTATGCTGGGGCAACAGCTGGCTTGCCTGCAGAGAGGGCTCTGGGTGCCACCTGTGGCACACATGCCATAGGTTCGCCATCATGGCCCTATACCATTTCAGACAAGTGCTGTTCAGTCTCTTCCTAAAAACCTGTAGAGATGAAGTTGTTCCACTGGCTAATTGTTCTCACTCTTAGGAAGTTTCTCCTTAATTCTAGGCTGCTTCCCTCCTTGATTAGTTTCCAACCATTGTTTCTTGTCCTGCCCTCTGGTGCTTTCAAGAATAATTTGATCCCCTTTTCTTTGTGGTAGCCTCTCAAATATTGAAATACTGCTATCATGTCACCCCTAGTTCTTCTTTTCTCTAGATGAGCCAAACCCAAATTCTACAACCATTTTTCATATGTTTTAGTCTCCAGGCCTTTGATCATCTTAGTTGCTCTTCTCTGAACATTTTCCAAGATCTCAACCGGTGGTGGGTTCCTCCCGGTTCAGCCCGGTTTGGCCGAGCTGGTAGCGGTGATGATATGACGTCACCGAACCGGTTCTGACCCCCTGCCCCTCCCCGCCCCTCACTCGCATTATTCTTACCTTTTATTTTGCCCCACTCCCAATCTATTGCTGCCTCCTGAGTCCCAGCTGATGGCTAGAGGGAAAAAAACTGTTTAAACTCTTGCCATGGGGCTTCAAAGGGCTGCCCTACAGCTGATCAGTGTTAAAAGAAAACAAATGAGTAGACCGACGACTGCAAAAATAAATGGGTGACCCAGTGGTGGGATTCTACTTCAGTTGAACTGGTTGTTAAGTAGTTAAGTAGTTAAACCTTCCCAAAGTGGGCGGTACCACCCCGTAGGGGGGCGGTGGGATGCCTTGGGGGGTGGTAAGAGGCAAGGGGGGTGGCAGGGGGGCGCTAGAGGCAAAAGGGATGACAGGGGGGTGCTAAGTGGCAAGGAGGGTGGCCCCCACCCTTTGGCCTGTGCCTCGCAGCAGTTACCTCCTTGCAAGCAAACAGCAAGAAAAAACAACTCCTTTAAGCTTCAGCATAGGCTAATTATCCCATTGATTAGATGTGCCTCCCAATTCTCAGCTGATTTGCTCTCAGCTGTTTTGCGCAGGGCTCGGCTACTTGCTGCAAAGGGCTAAATTGCTGGAGCAGATTTTTTTTTCTCCGTATGCAGATCAATCTGAAAACGAAACTGAAAGTAAAGCAGGATGTTGGCTGTTACCTTGGAAAATTAGGCAGAGGCAGATTTCTTTTCTTTTTCCTCACCAAAAAAGGTAGGTGCAAACAATGGGAAATTTAGGGCAAAAGAGGAGAGTTCAAGATTTTAAAACAGAAAAGAAAAAAAGCTCTATTTAACTAGGGAATTGTAATAATTGAGATACTATTAATTGTATATTGTGTTGAAAGCAGAAATGGTTAAGTTGTGGTTCGGAGGAATATATGGGGCAAATTATTTGGTTTATTATTATTGGTAAATATAATTAATTGATTTGTAAGAAATTGGATTGCATGGAAATAATTGGAATATTCATGTTCATATTGATTAATATACAAAAAAGATAATTATATAACTAATTGATTTATATTAAAATGTTAAATTTGTATTAAACAGCTGTAATATTACATAATTAACCAATGTGAGGATGGATATAAAAATAGATGACAATAGGAAGGGGTATAATATAGAATAGACGGGAAAAATTGAATTTGATTAAGATTAGAGATGAGGATGAAGGGTAATATTGGTTTTTTTAAAAAATAGATGAGGAATAAATATGGCAAAAAGGAAATATATAGAAATTGTAAATTTAATTGAAATGACTAAACACTGTTTAAATTTGTGAACCGGCCAAATACTCTGTTCAAAGAAAATACATTGTATGTTTGTATGTGTGTTTCTAATTACTGCTATTTATTCATATTTGTTCTCTTTTATTCTTTAAAGTTTAACAATTCATTCTTTATCTTAATATCTTTATATGTGTTTGGGGTTGCCTTTCTTCCCTTTCATCTTTTTTATTGTACAACAATCTTTCTCCTCAAACCTACCACCTCTCTCTTTTCTTTCCTTCTTACTTTCTCTTTCTCCCCTCTTCTTCTCCTCCCTACTTCCTCTTCCTTTCTCCTTCTCCTTCTCTCTTCCTCCCTCTCTTACCCTTACTCCTACTCTTAATTTCCCTTCCCTTCGTTCCTCCCTTCTCTTCCTTCCCTCTCTCTCCTTCCTTCATCCCTCTCTATTGCTGTATCCTTTTGTGTATATGGACTACTCATAGGGCTGAAAAAGTTATTTTTGACTGGTCCTCACACTTTTGACCAGTCCTTGAACTTACGACTGTCCTCACATTTTACGTTGTTTGCCCTATCTTGTCACCATGGTGAAGAGAAGCAGTTGTGAAATGAGTGACACGGTTGTTAAGAATGCTGTATGGGCATAAATGTGAGGATGGTCAAAAGTGCGAGGACCTGTCAGAAATGACTTTTTTCAGTCCTCTGAGTAGTCCCTATACACATAGCCACAGCCACCTGGTCACATGACCAGCTAGCCACGCCCACCCAGTCACATGACCTCCAAGTCACGCCACAAAATAAGTCACGCTCACAGAACCGGTAGTAAAAAAATTTAAAACCCACCCCTGATCTCAACATCTTTTTGTAGGATGGTGACCAAATTTGGTTACAGTATTCTAGATATAATCTTACTAGGGTTTTATAAAGCAGTACTAATACTTCACGTGATCTTGATTCTATGCCTCTGTTTATACAATCCAGGATTGAATTAGCTTTTTTGGCAGTTGTTGCACACTGCTGGCTCATATTTAAGTGATCATCCACTAGGCCTCCAAGGTCCCTCTCATCGTTTCTGTTTTTGAGCCAGCCTTGCCTAATCTGTATTATACCTTTGATTTTTCCTGCCTAAATGTAAATCTTTGTTTGTCGCCACATTAAAATTCATTTCGCTGGATAGGGCCCATTGTTCAAATCTGTCAAGATCTTTTTGGATCCTGAGGGCAGGGCTGGCATTGCTGCGACACAACGTGCCTCACAGGAGCTCCGTGGGGGGTCGTCAATATCCAAGCTGCCAGGAGGTCCAAACGAACTTAAATCGCCTTGGAGGGGTGATGAATGAATGGAGAACACTCCGCTGGTCTCAGGGAGCCCACAATCTCCCTGATTGACCCAGAGAAAGCTCTCCAACTTGACAGCTGTCAAGAGGGCCATTGTGTGCCATTCCAAACCTGGGACAGCCACTGGAAGAAGTGAGGAAGAATGAAGAACTGTGTGATTGGTCTGGGTGAGAGACTTTAATACTGAACTTTTAACATTCTTAACATGAAGAGGAGAAAGAGCCCCCTGGAAAACATCTGAGGGAAAGTGAGACCTAAAAGGGGAAGTGGAATTGTTTTTCTTCTTTCCACCTCTGGAAGAAAGCAGCAAAGAAAGCTTATGTGCCATTACATGCCATTACTGAGACAGGAAGTTGACTAAAGGACTTGTTGAAGGACTATACTTAGAAAACCGAACCAGGTATTTTTAAAATAAAGTGTTTTTAAGTGAGAAATCTTTGGAAACTATAAAATGGATTTGTGTGTGTGTGTGTGTGTGTGTGTGTGTGTGTGTGTGTAGGTCTTTGGTTATTCAGATTTTGTCCCGCGTAAAATTGGAAGTACCTTGGCGATGTTTTGACGAAGCCTCATTCGTCATCTTCAGGCTGGTGTCTTCGGCCTTTTGCTTCTAGGAGCAATGTGTAATTGTGGTTGTTTCTTCTTTTCAACTGCCAGTAAGGGTATGAACTGATTGGGTGGGAGCATGGCTGTGTTCTGATTGGGTGGAGGTGTGTTCTGATTGGGAGGGGGCTTGACTGTGCTCTGATTGGGTGCGGGGTTGGCTGTGCTCTGATTGGCTGGGGTTGTGTTCTGATAGGATGGGGGCTTGGCTGTGCTCAGGTTGGTCTGAGTTGCAGGGGGATTTGAACTCATGACCTGTGTTGCTATTGTTTGGCTCCGCGTTCATGGTCATGCCACATCTTCATGGAGTGTGTTAGTTTGCTTCATGTATGGATTGGAGGGGTTTAAAGTGGTTAATGATGCAGCTGTGGTCTGGCTTCTGGTTTGTGGTTGTGCCTCATCATTGGTGTGGGTTTGGGCTTGCTTTTTGTGTGGATGTGTGGAGATGACATCCTGTGTGGTTTTCATGACTGTGGGTCTGGTGTTATTCTTTGTGTTTGGGATTCGTTTGTCAATAAGGGTGGGTTTCCAAATGGCTGGTAGGCAGGAGGTATCATCTCTTTTATTCATGCTGTGGGGACGTTTTTCTATCTCAATGGATTCTCTGATTATTCTGTTGTTAAAGTGTTCAGTTGTGGCAATAGTTCTGGTTTTTTAAAAAATCAATTTCATGTCCTGTGCCTTTAAGGTGTTGCACTAGAGAAGAAGTTGGTTCTTCTTTTCTGACTGAGTTTTTGTGTTCTTCAATGCATGCATTTATTCTTCTGTTGGTTTGTCCGATGTATGAGGTGGGGCAGGTGGGGCATGGGATTTCATATACTCCTTGATTTTCTAACTCAATTTTGTCTTTGGGGTTTCTTAGGATGGTGGATATTTTTCGGTTTGTGCAGAATGCTGTTTTGATATTTTGTTTGTGGAGGATCTTGCTGATTCTGTCTATGGTGCCTTTTATGTATGGGAGGAGGGCTTTGCGTTTTCTTGTTCTCTGTCTTGGATTTTAGTAGGTGTCTCTTTTTGGATTAGGTTGATAATCTTGTTTGTTTGGAATCCGTTGGATGTTAGTATGTTAGTGAGAGTATGTAGTTCAGTTTTTAGGTGTTGTTCATCAGCTAAGTGTTTTGTTCTGGAGATGAATGTCTTGGCTATGGAGTTGATCTGTGATGGGTGGTGGTGTGAGAGTACGTGCAGATAGCAGTTTGTGTGTGTTTTCTTCTGGTAGATAGTGTGTACTAGGGAGCCATTGGATTTCTTGTAGACTAAGACATCCAGGAAGGAAAGTTGGTTGTTAGCTTCTGTTTCCATGGTGAATTTTATTTTGGGGTGTAGGCTGTTGAGGTGTGTGAGGAAGTTGTCCAGTTTTTCTTTCCTGTGTGGATAACTTCCTTACACACCTCAACAGCTGTGTTCTGCATGCATTGCAGAACATAAGAATGCAATCAGAAAAGAAGAAAAAACTTCCTCCCTTTTCCAGCACCTTAAAACAACAGGACATGAAATTGACTTTGAAGTAACCAAATTAATCTCCAAAACTGAACACTTCAACAAGAGAATAATTATGGAAGCCATCGAAATAGAGAAACACCCCCATAACATGAATAAATGCGATGATACTTCCCGCCTACCGGACATCTGAAAACTAGCCCTAGTCAACAGAAGAGTCCCAGCCACGAAGATTAACACCCGACCCAAGATAACACATGACACCACCACCAATCATCCTCACCAGATTCAAACCTAAACCCATCCCATAGACAAAATACAACCACCATCCAGAAGCCAAACCACGGCGACATCACCAGCTGCTGCACCCCCCTCTGATCCCCACACAAAGCCAACTGACACACGCCATGGAACACATGGCAAGACCTCAGACTCAGAGCCAAACCAAAGCCCGGGATGTGGCATCACAGCCATCTGCTCAGGACATTACATCAAAAAACTCAGGATATCACAACACTAGAACTCAGGATGTTAACACACAGCCCATTACCCAGGTCGTTAAAACACAAAAGACTAATGGGCACACATCAAGGACCTCACCCACACAGGATGTTACAAAACAGCTGACTAATCTGCAAACATTAACTCCATCAACCAATCAAGATGTAACAACACAGGCAACCAACCCGCTCACAGCAACAAAGCCAGCACCCCACACCTCCCCACCAGTATTTATAGAGACCGCAGCTCCGATCATGCTTTCCTTGCACAAGCCTGAAGCCGAAGACACCAGCCTGAAGATGACAAGTGAGACCTCATCGAAACGTCGCCAAGATACTCTCAATCTTACACGGGAAAAGACCCAAATACACCAAAACTTGCATACCTCTACCCGTGAAAATCTACGAAAACAAATATATATATATATATATTGGCACACACACACACACACACACACACACACACACACACACATATACATACATACATATAACACAAACTATTCTAAAAATACGAGTTCTAGGTATATTACTAAAAAAAGAAGCAGACATCCCGCAAGCTCCGGAACTTAAAATTTTAAAATTAATTTTAGAATAATTAAATTTTTATTTTATTAAGCTTTTGTCAGCCATCTGCTGCCATCGTCAGAGTATTAATCTCATTACAGTATCTCATTACAGAGATCTCTGCTTTATATGCCATTAATCAATTTGGCCCTTGCACATGTAATAGGCCTTTCCAGCTGTCTCCCACTTGTAATCAGCTGTGTTGTTTTTGCTGTCATCATGCTGGATGATGGAGGCTTAATTCCTACTCTTTCCTCCCTCCTAGCTTGCTTATCAGTGGGGGATGATGTTAGCCTGTCAACCATTGCAATTTGCTGCCTTGCCTGTGACCTTGTGGTCAGCCAGGTTCATTTCTCATTAATCCTATCTGTTACAGTTTGAGACAGTCCTGCCGGGTTGCTCTGTGTTTGGTCAGGACTAACTATGCCTTCACAGGCTGAGTCTGCATGCTCAGAGGTGGGGGATGGGTACCTTTGGTCTCTGCTCACTGATGGAAAGTCATCTCTGCTCCTCCTGCAGGGTCTTTCCTGGTGTCTCAAAGCCTGGTAGGTTTTGTACTAAGAAAGGCAAGAGAATGGTAACCCAGGATTTTTTTCACACAGCTTTATCAGAAAGGGGAGGAAAATATTTGTGAAATTCGGAAATATTTGGAAAAAACAGACTTGCCTAAAGTCTCAGAAACAATGAAGGATATTCTTAATGTGGAATTTACGATGGAGAAAGTAGAAACAGTTATGAAAGCACAGGCGAATGGCAAAATCCCGGGTAGAGATGGCCTTCCAGTTGAACTATACAAAATAGTGTTTGATATTGTAGGGAAACACATGACGGATTTATTTAATGTGGTTATGAAAGAGGCTCAGGTTCCAGTATCTTGGACTGAGGCCTATATTTCTATTATTCCAAAAGAAGGAACTGACCTATCCCTTATTAAGAATTATAGGCCTATATCATTACTAAATTCCGATTATAAGATATTTGCGGGGGTCCTTGCAGCCAGACTTAGCTGTTTCCTTAACCAATTCATTCATTCAGACCAAAACGGCTTCCTCCCTAATAGATACTTATGAGATAATCTCAGAATTATCATGAATACATTAGAATTTTTTGAAAATCACCCGGATAAACAATTAGCTTTAATTTTTGTTGATGCCCAAAAGGCGTTTGACAGAATCAGTTGGGAATTTATGATTTCTCAATTGGAATATATGGAGTTTGGCGGGAATTTTATTCGGGCAATTCGAGCTATCTACCGGGAGCAGACTGCAAGAGTTTTCATAGATGGAGAGGAAACGGAGAGGATTCAAATTTGTAGAGGTACAAGACACGGATGTCCCCTTTCCCCATTGTTATTTGTATTGACTTTAGAATCCCTGCTTAGAGAAGTGAGAGGAAATACGGAAATGAAGAGAAATGAAGATTAGGCAGGAGGAAGTTAAAGTCCAGACTTATGCAGACGATCTTGTATTTATTTTGAATCAACCACTGGACTCGGGCCTGAAATTATTATGTCTAATTAGAGAGTATGGGAAGGTAGCGGGATTATTGATGAATGAAGAAAAAACTAAAATCTTAGTGAAGAATATGACTCAGATGCAAAGGAAACAGCTGGAGCAGTTAATGGGTTTAAGAATGACAAATAAAATTAAGTATCTGGGTATATGGTTGACTGCCAGATGCTCCTCCATAAAGGAGGATAACTATCTTCCTCTTTACAACCAGATGCTCAGAGATCTAGAAAGATGGAAAAATCTCCAGGTATCAATTTTGGGAAGGGTGGCAACCATTAAGATGTGGGTGTTACCTAAATGGCTATTTCTATTCCAAACAGCCCCGGTAAGGTTAAAGAGTTTTTTACAAATTTGGATAGGAGTATATCCAAGTTTATCTGGCAGGGAAAGAAGCCGTGGATTAGATTTAAAATGTTACAAGAACTCAAAAACAGAGGGGGACTTGGTCTCCCAAATGGGGAGCTCTATTACCAAGCAGCGAACTTGATTTGGGTGAAAGAATGGATGATCCTACAAAAGAGATGACTTTTGACATTTGAGGGAGCTGGTCTTCAACATGGTTGGCACTATTTTTTATGGCCGGGAGCGTCCAGCCACCCCAGACACTTTGATGATCACTATCTATGTAGGACTCTTGGGTACACTTGGGAAAAGATTAGAAGAAGAGTATATTCAAAAGTTTCATGTTGGATTTCGGCGCAGGAAGCTCAGATCTACCCGACATTGTATAAAGGGGGGAAAACTTTGATGTATGAAGTCCTTTTGGATGTTCAGGGTAATCCGAAGTCATGAGAATTATTAACTCTCCAAGGATATAAGATAGACTGGTGGTCTTATTCCCAATTGCACTCTAGGTATAAAAAAGATTTATATAGCGAAGGAATTTACCGTAAAAGACAAGAATTGGATAAGATCTTATTAGAAGCGGTACTATCTAAATGTTACGCATATTTATGGTCTCTGCAGATAGGACAGGATGCAGTGAAGGACTGTATGATAGCATGGGGGCAAAATTTTGGATATCCCCTTGACTTCCAGCAATAGGAACAGATTTGGTTGAAAAATATGAAATTAACGATGGCCTCCTCATATAAAGAAAACATATATAAAATGGTCTACCGTTGGCACCTCCCCCCTGCGAGACTAGCTAAAATGTTTCCCGGGATATCTTCCTGCAGGTTAATTTGGAATTAAGGCCCGAGATTTTCCTGTTGGGAGCAAAACCTTTGAATGTTAAATCTGGTATATGGTTCTTGTTGATTCACATTATTACTGCAGCAAGATTAGCGTTTGTGCAGGAGTGGAAAAATCAATACTTACCGATGGATTTGAAAATAATATATAAAATTAATGAGTGTGCAGAATCAGATAGATTAACTAGATTGATCAATGGTAAAAAAAGATTCAGAATTTTATAACAGTTGGAAATTATGGTATGATTGGGTCCAGAAAAGGTGGGATAGAATAGATATATGATGTGTATATATATGATGGCAAGTATGTATGTATAAAGGAATGACTTTATATTTATGGACAATGTACTCACATTACACCATGGTGGCAGAATTGTATATTTCATTTGTGTATTGATGCATAGAATATATTAATAAAAATTATTTTTTTAAAAAAAAGGCCTGGTAGGCCGGTGGCAGTTCGATATGCCTGTTGATGGAATTGTTATTGGAGAACCAGGCTTCTTTTAGTAGGCGTCTTCCTTTAGTCCTATCATGGGCAATAACCTCAGCTTCTTGAAAATGAAATGTGTGGTTGTGCTCCTTCATATGCATCCAGATCTGGGAGCACTGTTCCTTGCGTCGGACAGCAAGTTTGTGTACTCTGGTCTGTAACCACTTGGCCGTTTCCCCTACATAATTGCTTGCACAATTACTATAGTTGATGCGGTAAACTATTGAAGATGTCTCTTCCTTAGATAATGCTTCCTTTGGGCGCATCACTCTCATTCTCAGTGTTTGGTCCAGCTGATGTGCCACTTTGACTCCATATGCTGAGAGGATGTGTGCAGCAGTTTCGGATACCCCCTGTACATATGGGAGTACCCTCCACGCAGCAGTTCCACTGGCACCTTCAATAGGCTGCCAAACCCTAGTTGTAGCAAACCTTTGGATAAAGTCCATTGAGTATCCATTGAGTTTGCATACCTGATAAAGATATGCCCACTCCTGGCTTTAGCTGCTGGTGTACTACAATGAGTGTCTATCCTACTGAACAGTGCCTGAATACAACTGATTTTATGTCCCATGGGGTGATTGCTCTCATTATGTAAAATACGGTCCGTGTTCGTGGTTTTCTGATGCACATGTGTGTCAAGACTCCCGTCTGGATTGCGGTTGACCAGCACATCCAGAAAGGCCAGCGTGTTGTTGGTCTCTTCCTCCATCGTAAATTGAATGTCTGGATATATGGAATTGAGGGTTCTTATAAAGCTGGTCTTATCTCGCCATTTAATGATGACAAATGTGTCATTAACATAACGTGCCCCAAACTTGGGTTTTTAAATTTCCAACGAGGCTATGAATTTCCATGTTCCAGAAACGAACCTGGCCAACCACAAGACCATGGACAAGGCAGCAAATTGCAATGGTTGACAGGCTAACATCATCCCCCACTAATAAGCAAGCTAGGAGGGAGGAAACAGTAGGAATTAAGCCTCCATCATCCAGCATGATGGCAGCAAAAACAACACAGCTGATTACAAGTGGGAGACAGCTGGAAGGGCCTATTACACGTGCAAGGACCAAATTGATTAATGGCATATAAAGGCAGAGAGCTCTGTAATGGTAGTTTAATACTCTGACGATGTCAGCAGATGGCTGACGAAAGCTTAGTAAAATAAAATTTTAATTATTTTAAAATTTTAAGTTCTGGAGCTCGCAGGATGTCTGCTTCTTTCTTTACATATACATATATGTATATATGTACATATACATACACAACACATTAACAACTTGCATTGGGATATACAATATAAAGGAGAGACATAAGAGAGAAGCAGAGCAACAGTGCCATCTACAGGCGAAAGTGAAAATCAAAAGATAGAAGTGAGAAAGGGGAATTATGCAAGCTGGTTGTCAGTTTTGGAAAACAGTTTTCCTTTTTGCTTCCTAATTGCCACATATTTTAGCCTGGGAAATTGGGAGGGGGGGTTTGTTGGAGCGGTAGAAAGTTAGTCATAACAACATTCTGTATTCAAGGACACTTTTGCCTGCACCAGCTGGAGACTGCATGGAGATTGTATCCAGTTGAATGTGAAGAGTTGATTGGACTATGTGATGAATTTGTGGGTGTGGGGCAGGGCTGTGAACTATTAGCCGGGCGTGGAAAACCTGGAAGCTTTCAGATTTGGGTTTTCCCACATGTGCCAACATGATATCTCTAATAAACTGGAACTTTGAGGAACCTCAGACCTCAGAGTTTTATTTTGTTGGGGGTGTTCCTTGGAACCCTGACACAGATAACCTTGAGAGCATGTGAATATATTGATAAGAAGTTGCTTAATCTGAAGAACTAAGATAGAGAGTGGAACACTGGAATTTTTTTTCTCTTTTCTTTTTTAAACAGTGTAGCTCTTGGAACTTAAAGAAAAGAAAACAGATAAAGCAAAACAGAAGCTGAATAGTAAAACATTCCCTTTCTCACTGGATTTTTGCACCTCTTTTTTTTGCTCTGTGAACTCTGGATAGAAAATAACTGGTTGTGGAATCTTTGGGCTTGGTGAGCCTACTTGAATTACAAATTACTGTTTTGATAACCCCCTTATTTTTTTTTCATAAAAACAGATTTGAAGAACCTGAAGAAAAAGAAGGATTTAAATGTTTGACAACATCTGGATCTGGATTACAATTGGTATTTTTATAGCTTCCTGGGATTACAGCATAACCATACTTCGTATTCTTGGTGGAATACAAATACTAAAATATTTTTTAAATGAAGAAAACAACATCTGCACCATTTTCAGCATCTTCATCTACAACCTCCAGCCCAGCTGGTCAGTGATCTTTGGATGCCATGTTACAGCAAGAGAAAGCGAATCTGATGCAACCAGAACTAAAAACTAGGATACAAGCCCTTCATGAGGATATGAAGGAAAGAATAGGGAAAGTGGAAGGGAAAATGGAGAAAGTAGAAGAAAAAATAGAGAATTTCCAACAAATGATGGAGAAAAATGAACAACATTCACAAAAAGTAGACGAGAAAGCCAAACTAATGGAAAAAAGAGGGGGGGGAGGGTTGATTATAGACTTATGCTGGCAGATCAAAATAAAGAAATAACAATAATATCATTAGAGATGGATAAAGCAGATTACTATCTGAGGTTTCAGAAAATGGAAGAAGAAAAGGGAGAAAACCTAGCAGAGATAATGGCAGAATTGTTGGTGGAGGCTCTGGAGGTGCTCAAAGAAAATATTCTGGCTGAGATTGATAAAATATTTAGAGTACATACTAGATATGCAATGAAAAATAGACTACCTAGAAAGGTTCATGTGAGATTCACTAAAAAAGCAATAAAAACAGAGATCCTGCAAAGAATGAGAGATAACCCCTTGAAATACAAAGGGAAATAAATAGTAGTTTTAAAACGAATTCTGAGAAGAGTTAAGGAATTAAGGAAGGAATATCAGTTTTTGACAAAGCAGCTAATTAAATAAGGTGTGAATTTCAGATGACTGATACCAGAGGGAATATTAGTGACCTGGCAGGAGCAAAGACATTGATTAGATTCAATAGAGAAAGCGGAGGAATTTTATGATCAGTATTTAGGACCACAAGAGGAAGTGAGAATGAAAGAGGAAAGGGAGGCTAGATGCCAAGAAGAAATTACATGAGAGAGAGACATAGGACAAAAAGAGGATGCAAGAGATTTGGAGGAAATAGCTATAAGAGAAGGAGCAAGGGCAAAAGAATATATAGAGATAAGATTGACCAGGCCAGCAAAACCCATCTATAAGTAAAATCATGGAAGAAGAAATAAAGTTAATGTCAATTAACATAAATGGACTGAACTCAGCAATAAAAAGGAAAAGGACTTTTAGTAAATTAGAAAAATTAAAATTGGATATAATTTGTTTACAAAAAGTTCACATTAAAAAAAAACACAATAAAATACTGGAGTATCCTAAAATCGGGAAGTTATATGCCTCTCTTCCACAACAAAGTAAGAGAGGAGTAGCGCTTTACATAAAAGAGACAATAAAGGCTAAACAATTCCCCCCCCCAATAATTTTTATTAAAGTTATTTTTTAAAAAAACAAAAACAAAAAACAAATAAAAACAGATATTTACATCTTTGCATCAGTAATCCATATTTATACATTTTCTCTTTCTTATCTTAATATATCTTTTATACATATATTTCTAGTATATCATATATATATATATATATATATATATATATATATATATATGATATACTATATGTGCTCCATCTAATTAAACCATTCTTTTTTTAAAAAATATAAACGGCATCTTTATTGAGACAAATACACAGCTTCTTCAGCAGCTCAGATTGGATCCCACATGCAAATCGGTCTGCAGTCTGTTTGCTTTAGATGCTATACAGATTTTCTGAAGATTATTTCAACCAAATAATAACAACAGCACAATTGTCACTGTGTTCACTCCAATTAATGGCACTCTCATAACCATCCGTACAGATTGGATCAGATTCATTAACTGCCCTTTAATTCCAGGTTCTTCTCCAAATCCTCCGATACCGTGATCTGTTCCCCAGCCAATCCTGCGGAGGAAGCGCTCCTCGTGCAGCACCGTGATGGCGTTGATGAAGAGCAACGTGGCATGCAGCAGCGAGTACAGTGTGAACGCCATTCCAGCAGCACCAGCGCCGCCACTGGCTTAGGCTCTCTGCACACATGCGGGGTGCGCCCGGAACATGGCAGGGGTGGGGTGGACCTAATTTAACCATTGTTTAGTTTTCTTTTGTCCCCCTTTCTCCCCTCTTTCTCCTCCAACCATTTGTACCATTTCTCCCAAACTAAGTAATATTCTGTTTCATCTTTTTCTTGTATCTCCTTTGTGAGCTTATCCATTTCCACACACTCCATAATTTTTCTAATCACCTGGTCTTCTGATGGTATGTCATTGTTTTTCCAGTTTTGGGCAAAAACTATTTGTTCTGCTGTAATTATGTGAATAATTAAGTATTTTATTTATTTTTCATATTATCCCCAGTAGGAAAGTTCCTGGCCTCATTTCTATTTGTTGATTTATAATTTCTTCTATTTGTATTTTAATTATTTGCCAAAATTGTTTTGCCTTCTGGCAGGACCACCACATATGATAATAAGTTCCTTTTTGATGTTTATATTTCCAACATAGCAGGGAGGTATTTGGAAACATCTTTGCCAATCTGGCAGGTGGGAGATGCCACCTATACAACATTTTATATATATTTTCTTGATAGGATACAGGCATTGTTAGTTTGTAATTTATATTCCATAAGTTCTCCCATTTATCTAATTCAATATTGTATCCAAAATTTTTCGCCCAAATTATCATATTTTCTTTAACTACTTCTTCTTCCAATTTGTATCTTAATAAATAGTTATAGGGGTTTTTTTTATCAATTTATCCTCTGTTCCATGGAGAATTTTATCTAATTCATATGTTCCCTTTTGAAGTCCAAATTGTGCCAAATCTGTCTTGTATCTAGATTTTATTTACATATAGGGCCATTAATCAACGTCTGTACCCAATTCTTTCAATTCCTGTCTTGTTCTTAATTCCCCTTGATTATTCAACAGATCTTTGTAAGTTTTCATTTTACCAATAGCTAAAGCATTTGGGTAATTTGTGCCTCCATAGTGAATAACCATTCTGGAATTTTATCATAATGATTCTTTTTTTATCCCCTGCCATGTCTGTAGCAATACTTCCCTGATCAAATGTCTTTGAAAATATCCATGCTGTCTACTTTTTCCCTCCCACAGGAAAGCATACCATCCTCTTTGTAAATCGTACCCCTCTAATGACAATATTCTTTTGTTTTTCAGGTCCATCCAATCCTTAATCCATATGAATGAAGTGGCTTTGTAATAGGTTTCCCAGTCTGGGATTGCTAATCCACCTCTCTCCCTAGTGTCTTGTAAATGTTTTCTTTTGATCCTTGCTTTCTTCCCCTGCCAAATGTAATTCACTATAATTTTATTAAAATCTTTAAAAAAAATTCTTCCCCAATTTTATAGGTATCACTTGGAATAAAAATAGCATTCTTGGTATTCATTTTGATTGAGGCTATCTTCCCTAGAAATGATAACTGTAGTTTGCTCCAGATTTCTAGATCTTTCTTTATCTGTCTTGTTAATTTGTTGTAATTGTCTTCTCTAATCGATGATCCTTTATTTGTTAGCCATATTCCTAAATATTTTTTTTTTGTCGTTTGTATACCCATTCTGTCTTCAAGTTCTTTCTCCTGTTGTTTTGAGTCCTGCTACCTTCCCATATTCTTCTATTTGTGATAACAATTTGGGTCCTGTCAATATTGGCTGCTCTATGATGAAGACCAAGTCATCGGCAAAGGCTTGAATTTCATATTCCTCTTTTTAAACTTTCAGTCCTTTTATTTCCTTGTCTCTTCTCATTTCATTTAACAGAATCTCTAAGGATAGTATGAACAATAAAGGGGATAAAGGGCATCCCCGTCTCACTCCTTTTGTTATTATAAATTGTTCAGTCATATCTCCATTTATTGTTATTTTTGCTGTTTGAGATGAGTATATTTTCTTTATCATATTTACAAATTTATCACCAAATTTCATATTCTTTAATTGTAAAGTAAGGAATTTCCAGTTTAAATTGTCAAAGGCCTTTTGTGCATCCAAGAATATTAGTGCCATTTGTTTGTCTGGGTTTGCTTCGTAATATTCCAATACATCAATTATTATTCTCATATTATTTTTTATGTCTTTTTGGCAAAAATCCGTTCTGGTCAGAATGAATATATTTGTTTATTACTTTTTTTAGTCTTTCCGCAATAATCAATGTGAATAATTTGTAGTCTACGTTTAATAACGATATTGGTCTATAATTTTTTATTTGTGATTGGTCTGCCTCCTCTTTTGGGATAAGTGTGATAATGGTTTCCATCCATGAATTGGGTAGTTTGGCCTTCAAAAGTGCATCACTGAAAGTTTCTAGTATAATTTCATCTAGTGGTTCTTGACAAAACTTATAAAATTTTGCCGGGATTCCATCTGGACCTGGAGTTTTATTGTTTTTCTGTTTTTTCCTTGCCTCCATTAATTCAATCATACTAATTGGCCTATTCAATATTTCCCTGTGTGTCTCTTAAATCTGATTTTTTAAATATTGTTTAATGTCTTCTTCAAATATCTCCTCTTGTGCATATAGCTTTTGAAAAAAAATTGCTATATTTTTTTATCCTCATTTCTATAATGCGTCTCTCCTTTCTCATCTTTTAATTGATATAACATTCTTTTCTCTTTTTCTTTTTTCAATTTATACGCCAAC
The DNA here is from genome assembly GCA_012654045.1 of Ptyas mucosa. Taxonomy (NCBI): domain Eukaryota; kingdom Metazoa; phylum Chordata; class Lepidosauria; order Squamata; family Colubridae; genus Ptyas; species Ptyas mucosa. The sequence continues at coordinate 3,600,502 of WNWU01013765.1, read as the reverse complement.
TAACATCCCATTTTATTTGCATATTCAAAATGGTTTTGCTTTGCTGACTTAATTTTCCGGACTATCTCTATTTGTGTGGTCAAATTAATTTTATGTTTTATCAAATTTATTTTTCCTTTGGTCATTTTATTTTGAGGATCCAAGGCTAAACATTTTTTTATGGATGAGGAAGGGGGGATCTTGATGGTGGAGATAATGATGAATTGCAAACAGATGCTCTTAGTACCATGTGTCAGCACCCCAAGTTTCATTTGTCCTAGTGCTGACATGAAGGAAAAAAGAAAAGAAAAGGAGAGAGAAGAAGCAGGTTGACCTTTCACACAGTTACTACCCGGCAGTTAACATCACCTAGGAGAGGGTTGGGAGGGGAACATTCCTGTGAGATGACGTAGTGACAGTGACTTGGAAGATGGCCAATGAGATGCTGGGTAATGAGGGACAGAAAGGGAAGGGTTTGGGGGTTAGCAGGTCAGTACTGGCACTGATGGAGTCGGGACCAGACATGTTCGTTCTTAATAAATGAAAGATTTCATCAAAGACTATTTGTTTGGAAAATGTGATTTATTTAAGACAACGTCAGAACCTGAAAGAGTGCCAGTACTCCTCTCCAAGCCAAGCTGGCTGACTTCCAAACCTCCAGCTACCTCCCTCGATGTCTGGAGTAAATGAAAGCGCAGTCCCGTAATTATGGCAGAGAGCAATCTTTCTGGAGATAACTTGATTCAAGCAACTGGACGAGAGCCAGCCCTGATTCCAGCCAGCTTGGATGCAACAAAGCCATGGCTCCTCCCTCCCCCAGTGAAGCTGCAAACCAAGGAAAAGAAAAAAGATAAGTATTCGGGGTTTTTTGCCAAAATCCCCAGAGGTTGACATTCCCTTCCCGAATGTTCAAGACAAGGGGAAGCCCCTAAGTGAGCTGGGGAGGGCAGACTGGCTATGGCCCTGGCAGCAGGCCAGGCACAAATCTTTGGGGAGGCCACTCAAGAGCCCACAAGATGAATTGAAAGAGAAATTTGACCATGCCATCCTTCTGGAGGAGGGACCATCAGCCTTTGGCAGACAAAAGCACAGCCTTTCCCCCCCCAGAGCAGAAGGAGAAGAAGCCCAGAGGTACATCCATGGGTCCCCCCCCCCCCGCAAAGCAAGCAGGGCAGCCTAGACAGGCCATCCCTGCCCTACCCCAAAATGAGTGGAGAGGAAAAGGACCAGCGGGCCCCAAAGCAGGCTTACAGAGCCCCGCACTGGGAGGATAGGGCACTGAGAGAGAACCCACCCTGTTTGAGAGGGAAGTACAATGGCAACCCCGACCAGCTAGCGCAATTCCTCGATACAGCTGACATCTACATCGGACGCTAGAGACACCTCTATCCATTTCCCAGAGCCCTAGTCAGTGCCATCTCAGAGGAATTTGAAGGAGATGCAAGAAGGTGGGCAGCAGCCCTCTACAAGAACAGGGCCCCCCAATTGCAAAACACAGATGAGTTCTTACAACTACTATGAACCCAATTCGAGGAGGCAGAGGAGGACCCCTATACAGAGGACGAGTGCAGAAGGGAAAGCCTATCAAAGAGCATATCTGTGAATTCAGGAGAATCGTTGGGACCCTACGTCCCCTACCAGACCGACTGCTGGTGTATTTCTTTAGAACAAGCCTAGATAAGAGTATTGCCCAAGTGACTGCTTATCGAGACATCCCGAACTGACTCTCCGAATGGTTCCGGATAGCAATAAAAGTTGACAGAGGGCTGCGGGCCAATGACATGTCAAAGCAACCAAATATGAGGAGAGAGACCACCCGGACTTGTGGCCACCCGGCAGACGAGGAACCGCAGCGCCACAGCCCACCCAGAGGCCAGTCGCCCCACAAAGCCCGCTGAGGTGCTACAGGTGCTACAGGTGGTCACCCGGCAGCAGCATGTGGAACCCCTAGACTGAGGCCAGACCCACAGCCCAGGGCACGACCGGAACAATGGCCCAAATGCGCCACCAACAAGCCATGGAGAGTCCCCCTGAGACCAGAGGTTTTCTCCCACTGACCGAAACAAAAGTGGTCCCAGATGAAGGAAATCAATCCCGTGAGTCGTATGACGGCGAGGACGAGGGTGAAGACGACCTGAAGGTGAGCGGACCCGTTCACCCCTTTCTTTTCCCAATACGTCTAACAGCCTGGAAAACAGGGACCCAAGGGACTTTCCAAGCCCTAATAGATTCAGGCTGCATGAGGTGCCTGATCAACCTGCCCACAGTCCTAAAATTGTGGATCCGTGCTAAAAAACTCAACCACTCAATCCAATTTGAACAAGTTGATGGATCCCTAGTGGGGGTGACTTACACCACACACTTGACCGAGCCAGTGAGGATGGAGCTAGCAGATCACTGGGAAACGATTCAGTTCATAATAGCCCCCAAAATGACAGATCCAGTCATACTGGGACTCTCGTGGCTAGACAAGTGGGGCCCAATCATTTGGTGGTAAGAGGGAACCCACAGGCTGAGGATTGCAAAGGGCCCCAAACCCCTACTGCTCCAACCAGGGGAGATGCCCCCCACACAGGAGCCCCAATCTTTCCCACCACAGCAAAGGAAGAAACCGCCAATACAAGGGCCCCTCCCTGAGGGTACAACAGAGTAACTGGCGGCCTCATCCGACAGCTCCCATGACACAGGACAGATCCCAGAGGAGTACCAAGACCATGCAGAGGTGTTTAGCGAGGCCGAGTGTGACGTTCTACCCCCCCCCACCACCACAAGGCCAATTGCGCCATTGAAATAATCCCTGGAGCGAAATTACCTAAGCCTAAACTATATGCCATGACGCCCCACGAAATGCAAGAAATGCGGAACTACATAGACAAGAACCTACAAAGGGGTTTCATTGAGCCAGCTAAACCACGGGTCACGGCACTGGCCCTTTTTAAAGAGAAAAAAGATGGCTCTATGTGTCTAGTGGTTGATTTTAGAGGTATCAATGCAGTCTGCATACACAATTTATATCTCCTTCCCCTCATGAAAAACATGCTAGCTCACCTGACCAAAGGTAACGTTTTCACCAAACTAGACCTCCGAAAAGCCTACTACCGAATATGCATCAGGGAAGGGGATGAGTGGAAAACAGCATTCAACTGCCCCCTAGGAAGTCTCCAATTCAAGGTGATGCCTTTTGGACTACAGGGAGCCCCAGCGGTGTTCATGCAACTGATAAATGAAGTCCTACATGACCACCTCTACAAAGGGGTTCTCATCTACCTGAATGACATTCTCATTTACACGGAAATCTTAGATGAACACTTACCCCTCGTCCGCCAAGTTTTGGAGAAACTGCTGAGGGCGAACCTGTATGTTAAACTGTCAAAATGCGAGTTCCACCAATCACGCCTAGACTACTTAGGTTACCAAATATCAAACGACGGGGTAGAGATGGATCCAGCCAAAGTACAATCAGTTCTACAATGGCAACCCCCTCGCACCCGCAGACAACTGCAAAGCTTCTAAGTGTTCGCAAACTTCTAGAGACAATTCATCCCCTCGTTGGCAAGAATTGCCAAATTCTGATGGACCTCCTAAAGACAGGGAGTCCGGCAACGAAGCCCCACCCGGGACAACCCCTACAGTGCGACCTGACCTGCCAACGGGCATTCAAAGCACTGAAAGAGATGTTTGCAAAAGAACCTGTCCTAAAGCATCTTGACCCCGAACAGCCCTTCATCGTCCAAGCAGATGCCAGTGATGGGGCAGTAGGGGCCATGCTGCTCCAAAAGAATGGCCAAGGGAGCCTACAACCTTGTGCCTACACCTCCCAAAAGCTCACCAACATAGAGAGGCGATGGGCGGCGTGGGAGAAGGAAGCGTTTGCGGTGAGATGGGCGCTGCTGACCTGGCAACACCTACTAGAGGGAGGCCAGAGACTGTTAGAAGTTTGGACTGATCACAAGAATCTGGAGGCCCTTAGAACCCCACGGAAGTTGTCACCCAGGCAAGTCCACTGGGCACAATACTTCAATCGTTTCAACTTTGAGCTTAAGCACATTCCAGGGGGGAAGAACTTTCTGGCCGATGCACTCTCCCAGATGCCCCAACATAATAGTGAGCGGGAGCAGGTAGTGAATGCCATCATCCCCTCTACCCAAGTCATGGGTCAGGTGGTCACCAGACGGCAACGGCGCGACCAGCAGGGCCAACTTGCAAGCGACATAACAATAAGGCTCAAAACTGAAACAGTGGCGGACCCCTGGTTCCGAGACAATCAACATCTCTTGACAAAAAGGGATGACCTAGCATGAAGGGGACAAAGCTCTATGTCCCACAGACCCTACGCACCCTGATCCTCAAGAGGAGCCACGACGTTAAACCAGCGGGACATTTTGGTTTCCTAAAGACTCTGCACTTAGTATGAAGACAGTTCTGGTGGCCCCACATGAGAAAGGACATAGACAGTTATGTAAAGAGTTGTACCGTTTGTGCCACGATGAAGGGACAACCAGGGTGCCCTCCCGGACTGTTGCAACGGTAGCGGAACTGACAAGACCATGGGAGGAGATTGCTATGGACTTCATAGTAGAACTACTGAGGAGTGGTGGAAATATAGTGATCTGGACTGTAATAGACTTATTCTCCAAGCAGGCACACTTCATTCCTTGCAGCGGGCTGCCCTCAGCCCGCCAATTATCCAAACTGTTCCTGAAACACATCTACCGCCTGCATGGAGTCCCCAGAAGAATCATCTCCGACCGAGGGGACCAGTTCACCGCAAAATTCTGGAGGGAGTTCCTACGATCCATAGGTTCATCCCAAGGCCTCAGCTCAGCATTTCACCTGAGCACCAATGGGGGGGGGCAGAGAGACTGAATGCCATGATAGAGCAATACTTAAGGTGCTACGTCGATTACCAACAGTCAGTTGGGCAGACCTCCTATCTTTTGCGGAGGTCATGTATAATAATGCTGTCCACAGTAGCATGGGATTAACCCCCTTTAAAATAGTGAGTGGTATGGACTTCATCCCCATGGCGGAGTACCCGAGGGAGCCCCCTTCCTCAGTCAGTTTGAATGACTGGATGGCAATGTTGAGAGAAACCTGGGAGAACATTAAGAGGGCGTTGGCCAAGGCCGCACAGTCTATAAGAAACAAGCAGACAAGCACCAAGCTGCCCAAAGACCATTTCGAGTGGGAGAGAAGGTCTACCTCTCCACCAAGTATTTGAGACTTAGACTCCCGAGCAGGAAATTGGGCCCGAAATTTATAGGACCGTTCCCTATAGTAAAAGTAATCAACCAGGTCATAGTACAACTGCAGTTGCCCCAGCTGTAAGGGAAGATACACCCCATTTTCCACAGCAGCCTCCTGAAGCCTGTAGTGGGGTTTACTTTAAGGCCAACACCACGTGACCCCCCCCCCCGGGCCCCTGGTCGTTGGGGGCCAAACTCACTATGAGGTACAGCGAATTCTCGATTCAAGATGGCACAGGGGGCGCCTCCAAAACTTAATTAAATGGAAGGGTTACCCATTATCAGAGGCCTCCTGGGTGAAGAGCACAAACATCCAAGCTGACAGCCTTATAGCCAAATTCCATACAGATCACCCGGGCAAGCCGGGAGGGGGGGACACACCCTCGGACGGGATAATGGGTATTACCTTGTTGTTTTCCCCTAGAGAAAAAGGGAAGGGGGAGGGGCTGGATGTCAGCACCCCAAGTTTCATTTGCCCTAGTGCTGACATGAAGGAAAAAGAAAAAGAAAAGGAGAGAGAAGAAGCAGGTTGACCTTTCACATAGTTACTACCCGGCAGTTAACATCACCTAGGAGATGGGTTGGGAGGGGGACATTCCTGTGAGGTGATGTAGTGAGAGTGACTTGGAAGATGGCCAATGAGACGCTGGGTAATGAGGGACAGAAAGGGAAGGGTTTGGGGGTTAGTAGGTCAGTACTGGCACCTATGGAGTCGGGACCAGACATGTTTGTTCTTAATAAATGAAATATTTCATCAAAGACTATTTGTTTGGAAAATGTGATTTATTTAAGACAACGTCAGAACCTGACACCATGTTTCCCCGAAAATAAGAGCCTGTCTTATATTTTTTGAACCCTGAAATAAGTGCTTGGCCTTATTGCCATGTGCTCAAAAGCCCAATTGGGCTTATTATCAGGGGATGTCTTATTTTGGGGGAAAATAAGCAATATATGCACCAAACAGCACACAAGAGGACTTTTATGGAAAATTACATAAGAAAATAATAGAATTGGAGTGTAACAATATATGTATAGTAGGATATTTTAATGCCATTGTGGATGCGGAAGTGGACTATAAAACCAGAAAAACAAACAAAAAAGCTAGAGAAACACTCCCAAAGACTTTCTTTAAAATGATGGAAGAATTAAGTATCCAAGATGTATGGCAATAGACCCATTCTGAGAAAAGACAATACTCATTTTATTCAAATAGATATATGTCTTGGTCCAGAATAGATAAGATGTGGATATCAGCAGAGTTAATATCAACATACAAGAAATAAATATTGAAACAAATACTTGAGCAGATCATAATCTGATAAAAGCTATCCTCTGCTACCAAAACTTGTTTCTCTATTGTCCTTTTAGGTCCAGAAATAATTCAATTAACTTATTTCAGTATAACACAGTTATCTTTAATTGTTTCTCTCTCACAGGGTATCATCACATATACAAGGTCGGGGAGGAGCATCAACTTATATACAGAGAAGGAGGAGCAAAAGGTAAGGAGGGACTTGGTGGGAGGTGCTATATATATACAAGAACAATTAACCCTTATTTTAATGCTCATATTATGTACATTAAGATAGGTATTTTAAATTACAACAGAGCACTCACTAAAAAATACACAAACAATAAGTTAATTAAAAGATACTGGTCTCTGGAGCATCAAGCCGGTGCATATACATGTGCCGCCATTTTGGAATAATACAACAATACTTGGAAAAAGTGGAATTACCCACAGTACTAGAAACAGTTAAAGCAACATTACAAGAAAGAATAACAATGATGGAATTAATGGAAGCAATTAAAAGACAAAAAAATGGCAAAACACCAGGTCTGGATGGACTACCAGCAGAACTATATTAAAACCTACAAAACTCTTTAAGTACCCCAATGCTGGAAATATTTAATGATTTATTGTTAGAGGCAAAAGTACCAAACTCTTGGATGGAAGCATACATTACTCTCATACCGAAAGAAGGTTGCGGACCTGTAACGGATAAAGAATTATAGACCGATATCCTTATTGAATGCGGATTATAAAATATTTGCTTCAATAATCACAGAAAGGGTAAAGAGATTTTTAAATCAACTTATACATCCAGACCAAAATGGTTTTTTACCTAAGAGACAAATTAAAGACAATATGAGAATAATTTTGAATACATTGGATTACTATGAAGCACATCCAGAGAAACAAATGGCATTGATTTTCCTAGATGTGCAGAAGGTGTTTGACAACGTGAGCTGGCAATTTATTCTAGCACAATTTAAAAACATGGACTTTGGGGAGAGGTTTATTAAGATGACCAAAGCTATATATTATAAACAAACTGCAAAGGTGATAGTAAATGGTGATATGACTGAAAAGGTTAATATTAAGAAGGGAACAAGATGAGGATGTCCCTTGTCACCATTATTATTTATATTGACACTGGAAATATTAAATAGAAATATTAGATAAGACACAGAGATAAAAGGTATGGAAATAAAAAAAAAGAAAAATACGAATTACAGGCATTTGCAGATGACCTAGTTTTTATTTTGGAAGATCCTCAAGAAACATGGCCTAAGCTAATAAAAAAAAAAAATAGAAGAGTACGGTGAAGTGGCAGGATTGAAAATAAACAGAGAAAAAACTAAGATTCTAATGAAAAATATAACAGATAAACAGAAAAAAGAGTTAATGAAGAGATTAGATATTCAGATTACTAAGAATGTAAAATATTTAGGGATTGAATTAACAACAAGATGTGTAATGATTAAGGAAGATAATTATTATAAACTGATGCAACAAATTAAGATAGATTTGGAAAAATAGAAAAACTTACAACTATCATTAATGGGAAGAATAGTAACAATTAAAACGAATATATTGCCCAGACTGCTGTATTTGTTTCAAAAAAATTCTGATAAAATTGGGGGGGAAAAAATTGAGGATTTGAATAAATTAATACTAAAATATATTTGGCAAAGGAAAAAAGCAAGAATTAACTTTAAAATGCTACAGGATACAAGAACTAGAGGAGGTTTTGGACTACCAAATTGGAAGTTACATTATCAGGCTGCGATGTTAACATGGATGAAAGAATGGATTGTATTAAGAAATATAAGATTATTGACTTTGGAGGGACATGATTTGCAATTGGGTTGGCATGCTTTCTCATGGTATGGGAAAAGTAAGATACATGGCTACAAGACATTATATAAGACGTGCTTTACTGTTAGGATGGGAGAAAATTAGAGAACAGCACTATTTGAAAATAACAGTTTGGCTTTTGACACTGGAAGCATTTTTACATCCGAATATTATTAATATGGGAAATATTGTAAGACACAAAGACATTCTGAATGAAAAGGATGAGCTCAAAACTAAACAAAAACTGAGTGAACAAGGGATCGATATGGCTTGGTATTAACAAGTGTAAATACAGTCTAGATATGAAAAAGATGCTAAATGATATGGCTTTTGTAAAGATTTGACAGAATTGGGTAAGATATTAACAGGAACAGAAGACAGACTGATAAAAAAACTATATTGTTGCAAATCTTTGTTCATTCTGAGCCTTTGCTTTCCTGACTTCATCTTTCCAGGTTCCGGCTATCTGTTGATACTCTGCCTTAGTTCTATGCCCCTCTTTCCATTGTTTGTACTTGTCCTTTTTGTATTTATTAGAGAGATTTTTGTGCAACCATGCTGGTTTCTTCATGGATTTCTTGTTTTTCTTTCTCAGTGATATTGTGCTGGACTGGGCTTTTATCATCACATTTTTCAGCATTTCTCATGCTTCTTGAATTGTTTTCCCCTTTAGGATTTTCATTCATGTAATCTTTCCTAGGCTGTCTCTGAATTTGTTAAAATCAGCTCTTTTAAAATTTAAGACACTGGTTGGATTATTTTTTATTGCTTGTGTATGCAAAATATTGAATTCCAGTATGACGTGGTCACTTTCACCCAAAGTTCTGGCAACTTCCTCTCTGTCCATCACTTCTTCTCTATTACTAAGAATTAGGTCCAATATAGTTTTATTCTAGTTCCCTCATCTACCTTTTAGATGACAAAGTTGTCAACTAGATTGGTTAGGAATCTGTTTGATCTCCCACTTGTTGCAGAGTTGGTCTCCCAGTTGATATCTTTGGATGCTGACTTCCTGATTTGTTTTTCTCCCTCTTCTCTCCTTTCCCCCCTTCCTTCCTTTCCTGCTTCTAAGTACAAGACCAGCAGGCAGGTTAGTACCTGCACTGGGTAAGAGAAAAAAACAGTGGTTGTGCTAATGGCCAGGGTGATGTGAGCACAGAGGTACTGTGGGATGGTGCACAGATAGGAAAGATTTATCTGAACAACTTGGAACCTTCCCTGCCAGCTTCTCCATTCCTTCTGCAAGCTTCCCACAAGCAAAGACTTTGCATTGGGAAGATTGCAAGGAGTATTGGCAATCACAACCAACTTTACAGTTCCTGCTGGATTTTCCATTGACTTCTAAAAACCTGTCAGGGAGCTTTGGAAATGAGAATCACATGATTGCAATTGAATGTGGCAGCACAGTGGTGGTGGTGATGAAGTGGCCACAATTTCCCCAAATTTCTTTCCTTCAGGCAAATTCATTCCCATGAATAAGGGAGCCACTTGGGTTCCCATTTGAGCCACTTGGGTTCAATAATTGTTGCCCTATATGTTCCAATTTCTCCCTATTAAAGTTTACAAACAAACAGAAAAGAGAGATAGGATGTTTTAATAAGAAGTATTTAATGTCTGATATCAAGCATTATTTTAAAAAATAAACATATTTTCAATTAAAATATTTGTAGAATAATCAATCAAAATGAAAGAGAGATCTTAAAATCTTATTGAAAGGAATTAAAGCAAAATAAAATAAATCTTTTTTAAAATATTCAAAGCATGGCAAGCATAAACATATTAGTTAAAGATAGACTGTGATATAACAATCCAAAAGTTTGTATATACATGTTAATCAACGGTATTACTTTTAGATTACAAAAGTTAATATGAAAAGAAATGCTTTGTGATTAATGTATTCTAAAATACCTCTAGCACTTCTAATTCCAAATGCCTTGGCTCATTCCCAATCATTTATAAGTAGCCTTAAATTATATGTAATAACAGGAAATGTATAACCTGTGCTTTTTGTTTTCCATATCTAAATCTGAATTACCACTTTCCCTCAGTTACAACTTTTTCTTCTTGCAACAAGATGTGCAAACTGTCTCTTCAATGGAAATGTATATTTAACTAAATTGGGAAACCTTCATGCTCCTCTCATGGATGTTTTTTCATACTAGATGTTTTCAAACATATTCCAGAACACCTGGAAGCTATCCATATGTACCAAAATCTGCATTATTAAATATCAAAGCTGACTCCCACTCTATAAAAGTATGGTATATAGATGAATCACCTAGTACTGCGCTTCTAGCAGTTATTCTGCAGAAATACATTTATTCACAAAATCTTTATCTTATCAGACTGATCAGTCTTACAGACCTTCAAGCTGACTTGCTAATATTAAAAACTTCTGAACAAACAAAATTCATAACAAGTTTTAATGAGCTAATTTCTGCATTTTGCATTATTTTAAAATTGATGAGTTCTGGATTTATTTCTTTTTGATCTTTAATAAATATTCACTTTAATAAGTGTTCAGCTTAGTTGGACTAAGGATAATTAAACTCTGGAATGTATAGTTTGGTCAACTTTTTAGAGAATAAAGGGCATCTGGGAAACAAAACTGTAAAGATATAAATATTTGTGATGAACTTCCGGTTGGTGACCTGCAGTGATATGGCATTGGGAGAGTGACCGCTGCTCCTCAACTCCTTTAATCGCTGTGTTTTGGGGATCCCTTCGGGGGCGCGGAGCCCAGAGAGCCTCGCAGACAAGAGAGCGAGCCGGGTGAGCGTGAAAACGGATCGCAACATTGATCGCAAGACCGGGCAGCACTGTCAATCCAGCACAAGTGAGTCAGCCAGTTGATGGCCGACCTGAAGCTGCAGTAACCGACAATTAGAGAGGAAGCAAAGGAGATCGGAGGCTGCAGGACTAAAGTGTTTCCCCTGTCTTCACGAAATTGCCATCAGAGGAAGGAGCCGGTGGAGTCGGAGAGAAGAGCTCAGAGAAGGAAAGAGCAGCGATCGGAAGGAAAGAGCTGACTGGAGAACAGAGTGACCAACAAGCCGGCAAGGAGGCGTGAGAGTTGAGGGGGTGAAGATACATGCGTGAAAAGAAGATTGGTGAGAGGAAGTGAAATTTTGTAGATTAGAGCACTAACTTTGCTGCAGACTGAAGCTGGGTGGTGAGTGGATTGTGGATTGTGGATTGTGGATTATTTCTGACTATCTCTGAGACCGGAAATGCAGCCATCGTAGAGACTTGCTTGAAGAACATCCGAAACAGCTGACTCATAACCTAATTGACAGTCTAGTTCTGAGAAATACCATAGAGTCTAGCAGAGTTCGTGAAAGGAAAAGGAATAACAGCAACCGCTGGGCTCGGAGTGGAAAAAAAAAAGGGATCGTATGAACTAGAAAATCTACTTTATCCTCATATTCTTCTTGTCAAACTTTCCTAGGGAATCTGATATTTGGTTAATTTGGTTATTTGCTTATTTTGATATTTTTATTTAGACAATTGCTATTTAGGTAAGTAGGAAAAATTTGTGTACTTTTAATGAACTGTATTGATATATTATTCTGAATACCCAATATAGCTAATTAACTTATAGTATATTTATAATAGATATCAGAGTATATTATAACATATCGATAGTGTCTGAATAGATATAGGTCTACTTAATATAATAATGGTGTTGACCCTGTGTGGGATTGTCTTGCTTAGAATTAATTAAGAAAGTCAATTTATTATTGTATTTAAATATTTCCTTCTGTGAAATTTTATAGTAGACGCTTAATTATACTAAAATCAATATATTTCCAAGAAACCAATAGATCTAGGTTTGGATCAAGTTTTGGTACTTAAAGTTTTTAAGACTACTGAGAGATATAGTCCAACTGCATTAACTGTGATATTAAAAAATATATTGATAGTATCCTCTAAAAGATTACTGAAAAGCAAATAAAAAGAGATTAAAGATAGGATTTAAGGAAAAGTCCCTGAACATATTGTGGCAAGTGTCACTGGATGGTCATCTGGAGGAATATAGAGAAAATATTAAGGGAGCATAAGTTGATTCTAAAAGAAATGGCAAGTTTGACCTCAACAATTGCCAAAACTAGTAAAAAAGTGCCATCTAACCCCACGTTGTCAATGGCGTCGCCAGCGACCCAGAAAGCACTAGAAGGTCTACAGAAAATGGATAAGCCTCCAGTAACCCCAACATTGCAAACGGTACAATCCTCCTTGCTATCAGTTCAAGAAACTATGCTAGCAATGCAAGAGAAATTATTGAATAGCCATTCTGAGCTAAAACTAGATATCCATGCATTGGACTCGAAAATGAGTGAGATCCAAGTCTCCATCGCCAAGAACGAAAATAGAATCCAAAAAGTAGAACAAAGGATCGAAAAAAATGAGGAGAAATTGGAAATAGTAGACCAAACCCTCTCGGCATAGAACAAGGAAACGGAAGACTCCCTGATACAACTTGAGATGGATAGGGCCTCTTTTTACCTTCGCTTTCAAAATATCGTAGAAGATAAAGAGGAGGACCTGGGAGATAAGATGGCAGAGCTGATCGCGGAGACCCTCCAACAAGATAAACAGGAAATAATTAGAGAGATTGACGAGGTCTACAGAGTGCAAACAAATTATGTGAGAAGAAACAGGCTCCCGCAGGAGGTCCATGTACGGTTTATTAGAAAACGGGTGAGAGATATCCTATACAATATAGCTCGAGAGGAACAAATTACCTTTGGAGGAAAAGAGGTGAATATTCTAAAACAGGTCCCAAGAAGAGTAAGGGAAAGGAGGAAAAATTATAGATTTTTGACAAGCCAGCTAAATAGGAGAAATATAACATTCAGATGGCTCTTGCCAGAAGGTATGTTAATATCATGGTAGGGGAGGAAAATCAAAATTGACACCTTAAGCACAGCCCAAGAGTTTCTTGACCAGTTAAGAGGAGGTGAAAAAGAACAAATTAGCAAGGAGGACACTGAAACGGCGAATACGGAAGAAGAAACGTCTCAAGAACAAAGCACAAGGGAAGACATAGAAGACGAGAAGAAAAAGGAAGACACAGAAGAAAAAGGAAAAAAAACTAGACCAGTAAGAGCAGTTACTTTAAAGGCAAATAAAAACTAGAGACTAGATGCTAATACTAGGAAATGTTAATGGCTTAAATGAATTTAAAAAGAGGAAGTTAATACTCTCAAAATTGGCTAAACAAAACCCAGATATAATCTGTATTCAGGAGGTTCATATAAAAAAAGATGAAGCACATTATTTAGAATATACTAAATTTGGCAAACTTTTTGTGTCACTAGCTAAGAAAAAGAAAAGGGGGGTAGCTATATATGTTAAGAAAGGGATAGAGGCAGAATGTAAGTATAAAGATGAAAAAGGGAGAATATTAATAGTGGAAATAATGAGAGGCATTTCGAAAATGTTGTTGGTAGGGGTGTATGCCCCAAACAAAAAACAAGGGAAATTTTATTGCAAATTGCATGAACAGCTCGCAAAATGGGCTCAGAATGAAATATGTATGCTAGGAGATTTCAATGGAATTGTTGACCCGAACAAAGATTATAAAAGTGGTAAAATCAGGAAAAATAAAAGATCTCCCCTACCTAAAAGCTTCTTTGATTTAGTCAATGAAATAAATTTAATAGATATGTGGCATACATTACATCCCCTTGATAAACAATACACATTTTATTCTGCTCCGCAGAACTCCTGGTTCAGAATAGATATGGCTTGGGCCACCAGAAAATTAGGATTGGAAGTTAAAAAAGTGGATATATGTACAAATGCCTGGGCTGACCATAAGCTTCTTGAAATTAACTGGCACTATGTGAATAAGAGGAAACAACCGAGATGGAGTCTAAGGACGAACTTGTTAAAAGATAAAGAGTTCCTATTAAAATTGAAGGAAGAAGTAAAGCAATTTTTTATTGAAAATAGGAAACAAGACACGGCTAGAGAAATTGTTTGGGACACCATGAAAGCTTACATAAGAGGGATAGCCATTTCACACATGGCGTTTAAAAATAAAGAAGAACGGAGGGCTAGGGAAGGTTACACTAAAACTTTAGTAGAAGCTGAAAAGGAATTACAACAAAACCCAGGCGATGAGGCGGTTAAACAAAAGTGGTTGATGGCGAGACACAGAATGAATATGTTGGACCAGGAGGAGATGGCGCAAAAAATAAAAAGATCTAAACACGACTGCTTTGAAAATGCCAACAAGTCAGGAAGATGGTTTGCCTATAAATTAAAAAAAGAGAAGGAAAAAAATCAGATATTGGTATTAGAAGACTCTAAAGGTAACTTGCTAACAAAGGAAGAGGATAAATTAGAAAGTATAAGAGAATTCTTTCAAAACTTATATAAAGATGAAGGAATCGAACCAAACAAGGTGGAACAATATTTGATAGATGCCAGCCTACCCCAAATTACAGAAGAAGAAAGAGAAATGTTGAATAAAAAAATCACAGTAGAAGAACTAAAAACAGCCCTCTCTAAAATAAAAAAAAAAACAAATCTCCAGGCCCAGATGGTCTCCCTGGGGAATTTTATGTAAAACTTGATGAAACACTGAAGTTATTAGAAGTATTTAATGAGGCTTTGGTTGGCTCAACAATTCCAGATACTTGGAGGGAAGCATACTTGACGCTTATATTGAAAGAAGGTGCTGACCCAAAAAGAATAGCAAATTATCGGCCCATCTCCCTTCTAAATTCTGATTACAAACTGTTTATGAGCATAATAGCAGAGAGGGTCAAAAAAATCTTAAATTCTTGGATCCATAAAGATCAAAATGGATTTCTCCCGGGGAGACAAATTAGGGACAATTTGAGAATAGTGCTAAATATTATAGAATACTATGAACAACATCCCGAAAAACAGCTGGCGTTAATGTTTGTCGACGCCCAAAAGGCCTTCGACAACTTAAATTGGAGCTTCATGATCAACCAAATCAATTTAATGGGATTTGGAACAAATTTTAGGAAGATGATTCAAAATATTTACTATAAACAGAGGGCCAACATATTAATGAATGGGGATAAGACTCAGATATTTCAGATTCAAAAAGGAGTAAGGCAGGGATGCCCCCTATCCCCCTTATTCTATATTTTGGCGTTAGAGGTGCTACTTAGAAAGATTAGAGCTGACGAAGAAATCAAAGGAGCCAAGATTAGGAAGGAAATATATAAAACGCAAGCCTTTGCGGATGACGTAGCCCTCATAATAGAAGATCCACTAGAAACGGGACCAAGAATACTGCAAGAAATACAGAAATATGGTCAAGTGGCTGGCCTTAAACTCAATAGGGAAAAAACTAAAATAATAGTGAAAAATATGATAGATACACAGAAAAAGGAATTGGAAGATCTATTAGGCCTCCAGGCAGTCAGGAAAGTAAAATACCTGGGAATATGGATTACTGCAAGATTTTCATCACTAAAAGATGACAACTACACTCCACTACTGCAAAAAATACATCAAGATTTAAAAAGTTGGGAAAAACTAAAACTGTCTTTGATAGGTAAAATAGCGGCAATCAAAATGAACATTCTACCTAAAATTTTATTTCTGTTTCAAAACATTCCACTGACCCTAGACAAAAAATTCTTCCTAGATTTGAATAAATATATTAGGAATTATATATGGGAGGGTAAGAAGTCGAGAATTTCATTTAAAACCTTACAAGGGAAAAGACAAATGGGGGGATTCGGACTCCCGGACTGGGAGGCCTACCAAAAAGCGGCGAAATTAATCTGGATTAAGGAGTGGGTTACGCTATGAAATAGCAGAATCTTGACGCTAGAAGGACATGATCTGCAAGAAGGGTGGCACGCCCACCTCTGGGATCCCAGAAACAAGAAGAAGTCATATTTCCACAAACACAAAATTAGAGAGACCCTCATACAAACATGGGAGGAAACTAGACAGAGGACTTATGCCAAAATTCCAAACTGGCTCTCCACTATGGAGGCCTTGACCGCCCCAAACAGAACAGAAAACTGTAAATTTGGCACATACAAAGAAATCCTAGACGAAAATGGAAAGATTAAATCTTTGGACACTTTGAGAGAACAGGGCTTCAACTTAGATTGGTGGAACTACCTGCAGATAACTTCAAGATATCAAAAAGACAGGGACCAATTTGGTATTGAAACCAAACATGGAAAGTTTGACAAAATTATATGGGGAGTGGATAAGAAAATGCTAACAAAAATATATAACTTTTTACTAGATGAGAATAAGACAGAGGCCATAGCCAAAAACCAATTAAATATATGGGAAAAGAATTTTGGATACAGGATAAATTTCAATGATTGGGAGGAGGCCTGGAATAGAAACTATAAAATGATGAAATCTGCAACATTCAGAGAGAATCACTATAAAATGTTACACAGGTGGCATCTAGCGCCAGCCAGATTGGCAAAAATGTTTCCTAACCTCTCAGCTATGTGCTGGAAGTGTGGCAAACAGGTCGGCAGCTTTTACCACATGTGGTGGTCCTGCCCAGAGGTAAAAAGATTCTGGTCCAAAATACAACATTGGCTATGTGAAATATTGGAACAAGATATAACATCATCCCCAGAAATGTTTCTCTTAGGTATAACTGGAGATAGCTTCAACAACAATAAAACCCAACTTATAATTCAGATAACAACAGCAGCTAGACTAGTGTTCGCGAAATCCTGGAAAACTAAAACCCAACCAGCAGAAGAAATGTTAATAAATAAAATTCTAGAGTGCGCAGAAATGGCAAAATTAACGAATGAACTAACCGATGATGAGACATCCAAACATTATGAAGTATGGGGAAATTGGTATAATTGGTTAAACAATAGGAAAAAAGTATGACTTGTGTAACCTGTATATATATAGGGTGGAAAGCGCTCATTGTCTGTAAATATAAATATGAAAAAAGGTTAAGATGAAGTAGATTGGATGTATGATACTCAATATCTGTGAATCACTGTACCTCCAAAAGATATAGAGATTTTAAATCTTTTTTTAATTTTGAAAAACTCAATAAAGTATTTATTAAAAAAAATAAAAAAATATTTGTGACATCTGCCACAATCTGTCTAAAGATCCACAACTTCTCTATCCCATTATTTAAGCATGAAGTTGTCCAGAGTTGGGTGACAAATTCCTAAAGAGAACTATCTGCACTTTGTGTGTGCATGTCAGTGTGTAGATATGCATATTATTTATGAGACTGAGTTTTATACAAGGATTTCAGCAGCAGGATAAAAAGGAAATGAATAATCAATATCTTGTTTCATTCAGGTCTGTTGATTCTACATGGAATTTTACTTGGAATTCACAATAAACTGAAATAGATATTTCAGGATGTATTTTTTCATTTTTTACAATATATTTATTTATGCAATAGTATTATAATTCCTTCAGCCAATCTATGGACATTTCTGCACAAGGACTCTATAGTTCTAGCCTTTCCTACCCCAGAAGATCAGCTACATTTAAGAGCTGAACTAATTTATTTTTGGCTCAGCAGCAGCATGATTGATTATTTGGCAGTGGTGGAGCTCTGCAGATTCTACGGGTGTCTCATTTTCCCACAGAGAAAACTCTGGCTTTAAGTCATTGAGCTTCAGCTGCTTAGCAGTTCCTTTATGTATCAGTAGTAGTAATAAATGTATTGAAGTCAAGACAGCAATATAGTAGGTCTTTTAAAGAGAATGCTGGCTTTGACTTAGTATACTTTTACCCTCTTCCAATCTGAAAAGTACCAGGCTGCTTAGAATTTCTTTTCTTTTCTTTGAATGGAATAGGGAACAAAAGATACTGATTATTCTGGTAAAGGAGAAAGGGTTACAAATGCCCTTATAGCAGGGGTGTCAAACTCAAGGCCCATGGGGTGCTTAGATCTAGCCTGCGGGGTCAGCCTGGAAATATCAAAGGACCTGCCTGCAGTGCCTCTGTTGGCCAAAACAGGCCACATGGGGACCCCTGTGCATGGCCCCATGCATGGCCCATTTTCAGCCTCCATGGCCTCCTGCAGCACTCTGCCAGGCAAAAATGGGCGACTGCGTGCAGTCCCCCATGCCCCATTTTGGTTGGCGGAGTGCTGCAGGAGGCAGCACCTTCTTTACCCTTTCTTTAGCAGAATTTGCCAACTAGAATTAGGTACCCTCCAAGATCTGGATGGCTGTTGTTCAGAAAGCCAAAAACATCTGGCTCTTCACCCAGATCTTTGATGAGAGAAAGTAAGCCCCCTCGTATCACTGAGTTTGTCATCTTTTATCTTAATCTTTTATCTGTGATTGATTTAATTGTAATTTTTTATTATTATTGAGAGCCACCCAGGGTCATTGAGAATTGAGTGCTATATCAATTTTGTAAATTATTACTAATATTAAGTCTTCCTTTAGGGCTGTATCAGAGGTAGTAACAAAGATTGATAGACTGTTGGACAGAAATCTGGAGAAATTGTCAGTTCATTTATGCTCTGCTCCTATACAAAAGTCAAGCCCCATAGCAGCTGGGGACTCTACATGTCTTTAATCTCTACATTATGGAATTGAGACTATTTGTGCCAGAAAAGTAAATCTCCCTTTGTCTGGAATAGCTGATTTGAATGCAAAGTGAAAAATATGCATCTTGAGCCTGTGTCAGATTCCCACCATGGCCATGCCCTCAGCCATGCCCACCATGGCTATGACCTCCCAGCCAAGCCCCAACCCCCTGGCCCTCCAAAGTCAAACATAACCCTGATGCAGCCCTTAATGAAATCGAGTTTGACACTCCTGCCCTATAGTTCTTGCATCCTAAAAAAATGTTTTTAAAACTTAAATGTCCACTCCCTAACACTTCACTGCTGCAGCCTATAACATGATTAGAGAATTGTAGGCTTGGTTGTTTTCTGTAGCACTGATGATGTTACCTAGTTTGGTAATGAAACATCTGCAAGAAAACAACCAAGGACCCCTCATTTCAATCCTGAGTGACAAATATTCTCTTCTATGATTAGAGAAGTTGGAAAACATACTTGGTTACCCAACTGATAAAACAATAGGCCATCTTCACAGCTTTCTATACAATTTCTATTGCAGGAGGAATGATGTGCTAGATGCCTTAAATTCAAATTCCTCCACTTTCCCCAATTAGAAACACACAATTGGGGGGGGGGGGAGAAATCAGGAAAGGAAATCTATTAGTAATCTATTTCATTTCCTTTTTGTCTGGAGTAAGGGTAAGAAAGTTGTTGTTCCAAACCTGGCAATAGGACAGGCAAGCACCAATTGAATGGTATTTTTGGAATGAGCCTATTGATCAGCTAGAAAGAAATGGTTGATTGGATTGGTCTGGTTTTAATGATGGGGGAGAGGAGGGGAGAGGGGGTGTTGTGGTCCACCAGCAGCCTGCAGACCTGGCAGCAGAGTCAGACAGTGAGGAGGCTGGGAAGGACAATAGGCCAGTCCTGGAGTCAGGGGAAGGCCCGGACGAGGGCTCTGCATCAGAGGCAGACATTGGGCCAGGGCCATCTGGGAGTGATGCGCGGACTCCGGAGCCTCCAGAGGTGGACAGCAGAGAGGCAGAGGAACAGGAGGAGCCTGTTTCTAGTGCATGCATGCAAAGAGCTGCCAGAAGGCAAGAGCAGCTGAAGCAAAAAGGATGACTCGGGAACAAGGCCAGAAGATGATTGGCCACTCCCATAAGGCTTAAAAGAGCAGCAACAAGCCGTTGGATTCTTTGTAGAAAAGCAACATTGAGAAGAAGAGAAGAAGCTTGGAGCAGATGGTGTTAGTAGTGGAGATTTGCCGGAACATCGTAAAGGCGCAAGAATTTGGAGAAGTGAGGTTGGTCTTGTCAGAATAGAGGACTCTTGGAAGGAGATCGAGTGGTGACTGGGCAGACAGAGAATGAATCAGTGGAATAATTTCAACTGACAAGGCAACATCAAAGAAAAACAACACTTTCGATACAGCAGAGGCATGGAGAGGAAAAGTTGGTGAAATCTGTGAGTGAATAGTAAATAGGAGGGAGTGGTGTTGTGGAGAGATAGAAGGAGATAAGACTGGGGCTGAAAAGAAAGGAAGCAGAAAGAGCCACCATTACAGAGTACAAACAGAGAAAGAGGATTCATTATTAGAACTGTGAAAGAAAGAAAGGATTATTATAAGATACTGGATTCATACTTGAACTAATACTGGAACGGAAAATCACAAGGACAGTGTGGTGACAGAAGAACATTGATAATAATTTAAAAAGACACCAGAAATTTAAGAACTATAGCTGGAATAACACAAGGACCTGAAAAGGTTGTTGTATGAATGTTGAAAAGAACTTTAATATAACAGCGTGGAATAACCTCTGAACAATTTTTTAGTAGTATACCTGTTAATATAACTACTCTTTACTTTGTTATTCTCCTACCCCCTCCCTCTCTCCTATATTATTGTTGAATGATTAATTAATTAACTTGTGAATACTTGAGAAGTAAGCTAATTGCTAATTATTAATTAAGTATAACCTACTAAATATTAATCCTATAATCTATTAGAATATTAATTGAAATATAGACGCTGATATTGATTTAACCTATTCTTTATATGTTTAAATATAGACTTTACTGTATAGAAATTTATTATTACCTTTAAGACTATTTTGACTAACTTAATTAGAGAATATATGTATTATAGAACTTATAAAATACAAGAATAGAAGAGATAAGAAACTACAAGGCATAAGCTAAAAGATATAAGTTTCTATTGATTAAAGGACTGGGAGATCATTAGTGGGATACTATAGAAGAACACGAGAAAAGATACGAAGAACAAGAACAAGACAAATAGGTAATAATAGTGGATGATAGCTTGGAAAAATATATATAGGATCTTGGGAGTTCAGAGAAGAATACTGAAAGAAATGACAAGCCTCTCCACAACAACTTTAAAGGTGGGAAAGAAAACTACATCAAACCCAACAATTACCACGGCATCCCCTTCAACTCAACGGTCAACAGAAGGACAGATGGAGATGGAGAAATCCATTGTAATCCCAACAATGCAGGCTATGCAAACCACCTTAACATTAATACAGGAGACAATGGTCAAAATGCAGGGGAAACTGTCCAATAATCATAATGAACTGAAAACAGATATCCAGACTCTGGATGGCAAAATGAATGCCATTAAAGACTCAATCTACTGCATTAATGAGAGTTTGGAAGAAGCACCGGCACAAATGGAATTATAAAATACTGCTTTGGTTGGATCTTGGTGATACCATTTGGAATATAAATACGAAGTCACTCGGGGGTGGGGGTTATACAAAGATGTACTTTTTATGAATGAGGGCAGATGGAAACTGAAGACTTTAGAAATTCTGTTGGAAGAAGGGATTAACTTAACTTGGCTACAGTATAATCAGCTACAAATGAGATGGAAAGAAGATCAAAAAAACTGGTTTAATGTTATATGGAGAAGAGTTGGTTAGACAGATAAAAAATAAGGGACCAATGCATATTAAAAGGATTTATAATGTTTTGTTAGAAAGAGACTCAGAAAATGAACTGGTTAAAGATTGTATGATTAAGTGGGTGCAAAATTTTGCAGAACCAGTTATGATGGAAACATGGGAAAAAATATGGGTCCAGAATGTTAAATTTACGCAATCACAGAATTTGAGGGAAAATTTTTATAAAATGTTTTATAGGTGGCATTTAGATCCTAAGAAATTATCGCGTATGTATCCTAGTGTTCAACCAAAATGTTGGAGAAGTAATTGTTTAGATGCTACATATTATCATATATGGTGGACCTGTAAGAAAGTGAAGGCCTTTTGGGTAAAGGTTTGGTGGGTAATGCAAAATGTTTTGAAAAAAAATTAAACTTCTCCCCACAACTGTTTTTATTAGGTATAGTTAAGGACTCATGAGGGGATGAAACAAAATTGATATTATATATGGTGACGGCTGCTAGGTTGCTGATTGGACAATATTGGAAAAAGGATATTTTGCCTACTATTGAAGAATGGACTTTGAAGATGGCTAATTTTGCAGAAATGGCAAAGATATCAGCATTTTTAAAAGATCATACTCAAGAGACTTACGTATGGGAATGGAAGAAGTGGATAGATTATGTTCAGAATAAATATCAAACTAGAAAATATCAGCTAGCTTTCAGCTGAGGGGGAAGAATTTTTGAATGTTAAGAAGAAATGAATAGTATATAGGGGATAGAATATTAAGGGGAGTTACTAGTAAAGTAGATGTTTGGGATTGGGGTTTCATCCTGCGGAAGTCAAGGGAGTTGGGGACAGGGAGGGAGTGGGAGGGGGAGGGAGGGAAAGGTGATGAGAGTTTTGTATTTTAAAGTTTTTTTTCTTATATAGAGGGAGGGGGGATGGAAGGGGGGAGGGGAGGGGAGGGAGGGGGGTGGAAAAGGGGGTGAAAATGTTTGTATAATTTGAAAAATTTTGCAATTAAAAAAAAAGACTCAATCTACAAAAATGAACAAAAAATAAAGAATGTAGAAACCAAAATGGAACAAAATGAATGGAAACTGGAACAAGTAGACCAAAAACTGATGGCCCAGAACAGAGAACTTGAAGATTCCATTATACAATTGGAAATGGACCGGGTGGCGTTTTATCTGAGATTTCAGAATGTAACGGAAGGAAAAGAGGAAGATCTGGGACAGGTGATGGCGGAAATGATTGCAGAGGCCCTACAGAGGGACAAGCAAGAAATAATAATAGAATTGGACGAGGTATACTGAGTCCAGACAAATTATGCCAGAAGACATAAGTTACCAAGAGAGATCCACATTAAATTTACCAGGAAAAAACTCTGTGACATTCTATATAACATAACCAGAGAAGAACCGATGATGTATAAGGGGAAAGAAGTCACAACGCTGAAACAAGTCCCCAGAAGGGTAAGGGAGCTATGAAGAGACTACCGCTTCCTCGTGATGCAACTAAACAAAAGAAATATCTTATTTAGATGGACATTGCTAGAAGGAATGCTAATTACATGGCAAGGGAAAAAAATAAAGATAGACAGTCTGGTGACAGCACAAGACTTCCTGGACCAACTGATAGGAACGGAAGAAGAACAGAGTAGCAAGGAAGAAGTAGAAACAACAACTCAGGAAGAAAAAACCCTTCACCTATGAGACTCTAAAGAAGGACCTTTGAAGAAGAAAGACATAGAAGAAAAAGAGAATAGAGACACAAAAGGAAATAAAACAAAAACACGAAGGGTTACAAGGGCGAATAAATACTAACTCTTGACAGGAAAACAAAATAAAAAATAAAAAATGGAAGACTGGAAACTCCTATCGATCAATATAAATGGATTGAATGATACCAAAAAAAGAAGACAGATGTTCACAAAACTAGCCAAACAAAATATAGACATAATATGCCTTCAGGAGGTTCACATACGGAAACAAGATGAAAGGTACATGGTGTCAGGGAGTTGATTGATCCCATCCTGGCTCTGGGATAATCGCACCCTGGTTTAGAGGTTTGGACCGAGGCTTTTCCTCAAAAGTATACATTAAGAAAATAAAACCCGAAGATTTTCTAAGAGAAACTCATTTTATTGTAAAAGTAAAAAAAAATAAAGATAACTCTTACTATCTAATTAATTGGCTACATCTTGCCAGCGTTCCTGCCTCACCTCTTGGCAGGAGAACAAAGGAGTAAGAAGAAGGATAACGGAGGCTAGAAAGGAATGCACGCTTGCAC
This sequence comes from Ptyas mucosa, assembly GCA_012654045.1. Taxonomy (NCBI): domain Eukaryota; kingdom Metazoa; phylum Chordata; class Lepidosauria; order Squamata; family Colubridae; genus Ptyas; species Ptyas mucosa. The sequence goes on along the minus strand of WNWU01013765.1, from coordinate 3,576,400 downwards.
ACTTAATACTGATAACAAAACTTGGCAAAACTACAGTAAGCCTATTAGACCAAAAATGACAGCTCAGCTGGGAAATACAAGAACGCAGTGACAATCCCCTTCTTTGCCAGTTGAGCGAACATCAGGTACATCGTCAAATAAGGCACATCTTCTTACGCAGATACTCGTGTTGAGCTGCTGGGAGTGGCTTGTTGAGGATATCTGCAATTTGATCATGTGTAGATACATATTGCATTTTAACAAAACCTTTTTTCACCAATTGTTTTATGTTTTGATAACGGATGTCAATGTGTCTGGACCTAGAACCTGTGAAATGTGATTCAGAAATATAAACCACTGATTCATTGTCTTCCATCACGGTGATTGGTCGGATCGGACGTGTCCAGATATCTGTGACCAAAGCATCAAACCAAGTTAGAGAATTACATGCATCTGAAACACAAGCATATTCAGCTTCAGTAGATGAACAAGAAACAAAATTCTGTTTACGCACTTGCCAATAAACAGGACATCCATTCAAGAACATCATATAACCTGAAGTACTTTTGCGTGATTTCTTATCACTCGCCCAAACAGAATCTGCATAACAACATAACTCTGCATAATCAATATGTGTTGGTTCTAACAATAACTTCATGTGTTTTGTGTGCCTTAGGTATCTCAATAATTTCTTAACGCATGTCCAATGAAACTGTTTTGCCTTACCTACGTGTCGAGACAAGAGATTAACACTAAGTGCAATGTCGGGTCTGGTCCAACTACTAATGTACAACAGTGACCCAATGACTGAATGATAAAGCGTTTGATCCTCGAACTCAGGACTCGGTTCTTGTGTCAAGTTGTGAAAATCTGTTTGCATGGGTGTCTTTGTTGTGTTAGCATCCTTCATGTTGCAATGATGCAAAAATTTGTTCAATTTTATCTTCTTGTGAAAGACTAAACCCCTTCTGTGTTTTGTCAATCTGAACACCTAAATAAGTGCTAATATGACCTAAAGATTTCAATGTGAAGTATCTCTGCAAAGCTTTGGCAAAACTTTCACTCATCTGCTTATTTGGACCAATATAAACAATGTCATCAACATAAACAAGAACTATTTCATATGCATAGTTAGATCTTTTTGTGAACACGCACTCATCAGTTTCGGACTTAATAAAGCCCATTGAATTTAGTTTGTCAGTAAGACATAAGTACCACATTAAACCAGACTGTTTCAGACCATAAAGACTTTTTTGTAGGAACCAGGTATTCCCTTCTTGCTGTCGGAACCCTGGAGGACCTCTCACATAGATTTCTTCATCTAGGTCAGCATGTAGATAAGCCGTGTCAACATCGAACTGGAAAACTTCTAAGCCAAGGATAGTTGCAGTTGCTAAAGCAATTTTTACACTCTCAGTTCTGACTGTCGGTGAGTAGGTATTTGTGTAGTCCTCAGGATAACGTTGAGCGAAACCCTGAGCTACAAGTCTGGCCTTGTACAATGACTCACCATTTGGTTTCTTTTTGATTCTGTAGACCCATCGAGTGCCAATGATTCTTTTGTTTGCTGGAGGTTTTGCAGGAGTAAATACCTTAAGTTTCTTTAGACTGTCCATTTCAACCTGCATTGCATCATACCACTTCTCTTGCTCTGAATCAGGAAGATACTGGATTTGTGTGAACATATCAGGTGGAAGTGTAACATTGCAAATCAAAGGCAAGGGTGCTTTTGTCAGTTGCCACGAAAATCGTTGTGGAGGGATTCCTTTTGTGGCCCTCTTGGAACGTCTCAGAACAACAGTCCATTCTTCTTCTGCTTCGTCCTCGTCCTCATCCTCACATTCGTCGCTAGCATCAGCATCCGCGGCTCACGAAGACGGAACATCAGGTGGAGAAGAACTGGTGGATGGAACTTTTGCCTGTGAATCTTGATCATCAGGCTGCGTGGCATCAACAACATCATCTCTAGGAAAATAAACTCCAGGATCATTGGAATGAATCCTGGACCAGTCAATATCTTCCTCAAAATTAGCAGATTGGGAAATCACAATTACATGTTTAGAGTCAATAAATTTGCTCCATTTTGAGTTATCATCAAAACCCATAAATCTGTCTCTTTGCTACTGGACCTCCTTTTCTTCTTTGAGCTAAGGGAATGTTCACCATAGCGTATGAACCAAAAATATGGAGGTTTTTGAGATCTGGTTTGTAACCATACATCATGAAGAAAGGAGTCTGATTTATTACACTGCTCCAAGTACGGTTGACAATGTAATTTGCATATTTGATAGCTTCACCCCAGTATGGCATACTAAGGTTGGCGTCTTCTAGGAGACAACGCATCATGGTTTGCAGGACCCCCTGTCATCATTCTATGACCCCGTTATGAGCCAGTGTGTAAGGAGCTGAAGTCTGATGGATAATTCCATTCTTATGCATCCAGTCCTGGAAATGCTGAGACATGAATTCGGCACCACAATCACTCTGGATTCTGGTGATGCGAACTTGGTGTTGGGTAGAAACAAGGGCTGCAAAGTCTTTAAAGTTCTGAAAAGTCTCAGATTTTTCTTTCATAGGATATACATATCCATATCTGGAATAATTATCAACAATTGTTAGAAAATATTTCCTGCCACCAAGTGTTGGCGGAAAAGGACCGACTATGTCAGTGTGTACCAAATCAAAAATGTGTGTTGACAGGCGTGTAGCGTGTTTGGGAATGGCTGCTGCTTTGGATTTGGCCTTCTTGCAGACAGCACAATCCAAAAACACCTTACACCCCTTTAGATCCAAACCTTTTGCGAATTCCAGCATTTTTCTAAGAACACGGAAACTGGCATGCCCCAATCTTCTATGCCATTTGTGGATACACCTGTAATGCAAAGGTTTACCAGTTAGTGAATTTTCAACATTGACAGTTTTATGAGGAACCTCAGGCTTGCTCTGAGCAACCTATTTCCTAATTTTCTTTTTGTTGGCTTTAGGAGCCTTTGGAGTAGCAACAGGATCTCTCTCTGGAGTATCTCTCTCTGGGCCTGCGCTCTCCTTCTTTGGAGTTTGTATACTTGCCTGTGCTTGTGATTTAGGCTTTGGCTTTAAGTAATAAACACCACCAATCAACATGGTTTCAGCAACAATATCTCCATTTTTAACTATGTAACTTGCTTTCTCAAGGTGGTGAACCTGGAACTTTAAAGCTCTAGATAAGTGTGCCTGACTAAGCAAACTGCTATTTGCTGTTGGTATGTAATAAACATCAGGGATGAATGTATCGAGCTCTTCAACATAAACAGTTCCTTTTCCTACGACCTTACAAGGATGATTGGAAAAAGAATAAAGTTCACGTAGCTCAGGTTCAGGCTCATGCATCTCTGTGAAAAGTTCCTTTCTGTAGGTAACATGCAATGCTGCACCACTGTCCAAAGTCCACAAAAGCCATCTATCGTACTCTAGATGAGGTTGTGGATCGTTGGTTAAAGCCAATGTAGCAAGTGGAGCTTGTGGATCACGCCTTGGACCACAACGCCCTTGTCTTCCACCTCTGCCTCTGGAATCTGTTCCTCTGGGCTGGTATGAGATGGGAGCTGGTGCTCGTTGGGGACAATCCCGGGTGGCATGTCCCACACAATTGCAGATGTTGCATCTTGGCATCCTTGGAACGTAGGCCCTTCCTCGGAAGTGACACCTCACTGGAGCTCTTGATGCGGGTGGTTCCCTCAAATGTGGCGTGGCTAACATGAAAGCCTCCTCTTCAATTAACAGTCTACATACATTATCCACTGTGCGTTGAGCAATAGGGACTTGGTTAGTTTTTGTAACAGCATCTTTCCATTCATAGCTCAATAAGTTAATGATAATGCTGATCATTTGAATATCATCAATATTATGACCTCTTTCTCTCAATTCTGTTCTGATTCCTTTCAGTTTGGTCAAATGTCCTCCAATTTGATCACCAGGTTTCAATCTCGAACCGTGGAGCTCAGACATGAGCAAACACGAAGATTCAATTGAAACGGGCCTGTAGCAATTTTCCAATTGTGCCCAAATTTGTTGGGCTGTTGCATCAGGCGGAAAAGTGACCTGCAGTTCAGTATCCATTGACATCAATAATGTTGTGCGAGCTCTAATCTCTAAGTCTCTCATTGCAAAAGTCCATGGCTGTGCAGGAGGATTAAAAATCATGCAGTGAGTGCCTTCTCTGAGAAGCAATAGTGTAATCTCACTGACCCAGGCTTTATAATTGCGTCCTGACATTTTTAATTTGGACTCACCAGTTAGTGGAGCAACAGAAAATGCCTGATGAGGAACATGCATTTGATATGCTGGCTGTGCCATTGGAGGTGGACTAGGAGCTGGTCTTGGTTGTGCCATGGCTGGGGGCACATATATAGGCATTTGTGGCTGTTGCATTGGAATCTGCTGCATTCCAGCTGCCATTTGTGTTTGAGCCTGCCTTTGCTGCATTAAGCATTCTTGTGTTCCATCTAAAGAGACACCAGCACCACCAGGGGGTGTAGAAGATCGGGTCTGTGGAAACACTTGTGGCATTTCAGCCTGAATATTTAAACGAGCCAAGGACACATTTGCTAACGTCTGCTGCAACAATTCAAAATGTTCATGCAAACTGTGTTGCCTTTCAGCTTCCTCTTGTAAATTACTTTGGCCGGCAGATGGTGCTGCACCTATAGTCTAGGGCAGGTCTGCATATGTGGCACTTGTAATTTGATCAGGGAGGATTTCATGTGACGTGTGCATTGCTCTCTGTTTTAATTGGCCTGACACAGAATCCACCAGGGTGTGTGTCTTTGGCTCTGAAGAAGAAGCCAAAATGGCGCTTTTAGAGATTTTTAAGTCACGAGGCTCTCTCTTATCTTGCTCAAGCATAAGCAAATCCATCTTAAACTGGGATAGCTCATTTTCATGATATTTGATATGCTCCTGATAGAATTTGATATCTTTCTCACGCTGAGTAAGCTCGGGGCTTTGAGGAGAATAACAAATCTTTTCTCTCTGTGTGTGGGAGGAAAAATGCTCTGCGGTTTGTGAAAACTTTGGTCTTGCACCAAGCATTTCAAAACTTTGGGCTTCTGGGAGGACAGATTGGGGGCACAGATATTGAGAAGAAATGGCTACTGACCTCAGTCGTAGTTCATCATCTTCAAAAGCGGCTGTACTGTTATCTCTCCCTTGATGCCTTTCCAAAAGCATTTTTTCAGTTTCAGCACCTGTGGTTTCTTCCAGGCGTGTAGCTGAAGCATTTGGTTGGAAGTTTGAAAACCTCCTTTCTGTTTGCTCTTCATGGTCAGAAGAGTATAAATCAGTTGTGGAGAAATCTCTGGGTTGCATTTTTCCTTTTTTTTTCTTTTTCTTCCTCGGCATGTTAGTAGATAATTTAATTAGCAGTCCGCAGTCGCAAATTAATCATCCTAACTAACTAGCCTAAAGGTCTTATCAGAAGTAACAAACAAGGAAAAAGCCATAACTTTTAACCGTCCGACTGCTACCAGGTGTCAGGGAGTTGATTGATCCCATCCTGGCTCTGGGATAATCGCACCCTGGTTTAGAGGTTTGGACCGAGGCTTTTCCTCAAAAGTATACATTAAGAAAATAAAACCCGAAGATTTTCTAAGAGAAACTCATTTTATTGTAAAAGTAAAAAAAAAATAAAGATAACTCTTACTATCTAATTAATTGGCTACATCTTGCCAGCGTTCCTGCCTCACCTCTTGGCAGGAGAACATAGGAGTAAGAAGAAGGATAATGGAGGCTAGAAAGGAATGCATGCTTGCGCACTTAATACTGATAATAAAACTTGGCAAAACTACAGTAAGCCTATTAGACCAAAAATGACAGCTCAGCTGGGAAATACAAGAACGCAGTGACACATGGAATATAGTAAATTAGGGAAAGTATACACAGCACTATGAGAGAAAAAAAAAGAAAGGGGTTGCAATATATATTAAGGGAGGGATTGTCGCTGAACAAAAATATGTAGATCCCAAAGGAAGAAATTGGAAACACAGAAAAGAAACTTCAACTAAGTCCAGGAAACAATATAGTCAAAGAGAAACTGACAGTACTGAAGCATAAAATGAATATATTAGACCAGGAGGAAATGGCAAATAAATTTAGACAATCTAAATAATATTATTTTGAGAACGCAAACAAGACGGGCAGATGCTTGGCCTATAAATTAAAGAAAGAATATGAAATGCAGATTATTCAACAACTGGAAGACACAAAGGGAAACCTACAAAACAAAGAAGAGGACAAAATGAAAATAGTCCAAGAATATTACAGTATATAGATCTCTATACTAAGGAAGACATATCAATAGAAAAGATTGAAGAATATTTAAAGGAGGAAAAGATCCCACCAGTAGGAGAGGAAGAGAGAGAAATGTTAAACAAAGAAATTACAATTGAAGAACTAAGAGTAGATTTCTCCTGGGAGACCATCCGGGCCTGGTGTTTCGTTATTTTTAAAAATAACGAAACACCAGGCCTGGATAGTCTTCCAGGAGAAATCTACAAAAAATTAGATGAAATTATAACACCAAAATTATTGGAGATATGTAATGAGGCCCTATTGGAAGCAAAGATACCAGAATCGTGGAGGGAAGCATACATCACATTACTTCCGAAAGAAGGTACAGATCAAAAACAGATTAAAAATTAAAGACCGATTTCCCTCTTAAACACAGACTATAAAATTTTCATGAACATAATTGCAGAAAGACTGAAAAGGATATTAAATTCCATTATACAACTGGATCAGAATGGCTTCTTACAGGATTGACAAATAAGGAATAACATAAGAACAGTTGGACAAATTGGACAATTTTTTTTTACAGAAATTAATAAAATTATTAGGAAATTTATTTGGATCGGAAAAAAAAGCAAGAATTAAATTGCGATCACTACAAGATAATAGAAGTAGGGGAGGTTTCGGACTCCCAGCATGGGGAAATATACTACAAAGCGGCCACCCTAGTATGGATAAGGGAATGGGTTAATTTAAGAAATAAAAGAATCTTAATCCTGGAAGGACACTATTTACAAAAAGGGTGGCACACCTTCCTGTGGGATAAAAAGAAAAAGACCAAACGTATTTCCATAGACATAAGATAAGAGAAGCACTAATACAAGTATGGGAGGAAATTAGAAGAAAACAATATATGAAAATCCCGAACTGGCTATCGACGATGGAAGCCATGACATACCCAAATACTTTAGAGATCAATAAAATGATTAGCTATAAAGAGCTCCTAGACAATCAAGGAAATCTCAAACGTAACCAATCCTTAGGTGAGCAGGGAATACATATTGACTGGTGGCCATATTTACAGATCCAATCCAGGTACAAAAAAGATATAGAAGAATTTGGTATTGAGTTAGAAACAAATAGATTAGATAAATTACTGATAGGTCCAGAAAAAAAAATATTATCCAGACTATACAACTATCTACTAGAATTTGACAGGGCGGAAGAGGTAGTAAAAGAGCCAATGATAGCATGGGCCAAAAATATTGGACATAATTTAAATTTGGATGAATGGGAAACAATTTGGAATAGAAACTATAAACTAACAAAAGCGGCAACATATAAAGAAAATCAATATAAAATGGTATACAGATGGAACCTAGCACTTGCGAGATTAGCAAAAATCTACCCAAATGTAAGCCCCAAATGTTGGAAGTGTGGATACCACCAAGGTACCTTCTTTCATATGTGGTGGCCCTGTCCTGAAGTGAAGAGGTATTGGAGAAAAATACAAAATTGGCTAGAAGAATCAACGAATGAAAAAATTGAATTGATACCTGAAACATTTCTCCTGGGAATACTAAAGACTAAATATGGTGGGAAAAGAGGATATTTAATTATACATATACTCACTGCAGCGAGAATAGCATATGCCCAATATTGGAAAGGAAAAGATACACCACCAGAGGAACTTATTATTCAGAAAGTTTTAGAATGTGCTGAAATGAACAAATTAACATTAGAATTAAATGAAAAAGAGGACTCAGAATACTATACGGTGTGGGATGACTGATACAGGTGGATTGATAACCGAATTAAAAATAGATGAAAGTTAATATAAATTTTAAGACATATATATGTACCTGGAACTATGAAATATAAAGGAAGAATTGATCTAACCTATGGAAAAGTAACACTATCTGACTGATTGTATTGTATTGTATTATAATAAAATTCAATTAAAAAAAAAAGAAAAGCAACGTTGATTCCAGTGCCTCTTATCAGTGTCTCTTGAACTTTGTGGGGTTTTAGCCAAGAAAAGCCTTTGGCAGGTTACCAAAGACATCAAAGGTTGGTGATAAGGGCGTAGGACTGGTTATGAAGAATTTGTTTTCGACTAAGCTGAGAATGAATTAATTCTCAGCTGTTTTAATAAAATAAGTTTGTTCAGGACTGAATTGTGTTTGGTAATCACTACGTGGGCCTTGGTCACAACAGGGGGAAGCATTGGTAGGATTCAGCCGGTTTGCACTGGTTTGGGTGAACCAGTTATTAAATGAGGACCCGGTTTGTGGGGGCAATAAGCTGACTTTGTATAAATATACAAAAGTATGAAGGCTATTGCTTAACGCATTGTAAGCCGCCCTGAGTCTCCGGAGAAGGGCGGCATATAAATATAAATAAAAATTAAAAAATAAAATAAAAAATAAAAAATAAATTACCCCCCCCCCCCCCGCTATCAAAGTGGATCCTGGGCACTACGCTGCGCTGTAATGGAGAAACGGGCAACAGAACAGCCAGTGCAAAGAAAGGCGAAGGCCACTTTCCCTCTTTCTTCTCTCTGCTCCTCCTCCTTCCCTTGTGCTGGCTGCTCCGTTGTCTGTTTCTTCATGGCAGCGCAGTGCCCAGGATCCACTTTGATAGGGGGAGTAATAATTTGCCTGGCCAAACTAACCCCATGGTCTCTCCTACATTGGGCTCAGCTTTGATCGTGCTGCCAACTTAATTCCTCACCCCTCTCACTTTTTCCCGCAGACTGACCAACACCCCCTGCATGCAGCTCCACAGGGAGGGGGAAATCCCTCCCTCCACTTCCTCCCAATCTTCACCTTCTCACGCAAGCTCTCAGGAGCATCAACTCCTTCTCTCTATGGTAACCTATGATAACCTATTCTCCAAAGCACCTGAGGGCAGGACAAGAAGCAATGGATGAAAACTAATCAAGGAGAGAAGCAACCTAGAACTCAGGAAAAAATTTCTGACAGTTGGAACAATTAATTGGTGGAACAACTTGCCTCCAGAAGTTGTAAATGTTCCAACACTGGGAGTTTTTAAGAAGAGAGTGGATAACCATTTGTCTGAAGTGGTATAGGGTTTCCTAACTAAGCAGGGGGTTGGACTAGAAGACCTCCAAGGTCCCTTCCAACTCTGTTACTCCTATTCTATTCTATTCTATTCTATTCTATTCTATTCTATTCTATTCTATTCTACTCTACTCTACTCTACTCTACTCTACTCTACTCTACTCTACTCTACCCCCCCTCCTCATTCCTCAGAAACCTTGCCTCTTAAAGCAGCCACGTCCAAAAGGCTGAAACAGCAGAGAAGAACCCTCGGAAACAGCCTTTTGGCAAAGGGTGGAAATGTAACAACTGGTTCGCCCAGGGTCAGGTTGGCTGTTAAGGGAGGCCCGTCCCGCATGTATGGCAGAGCTGGAGAACAGGGATGGGGCATGCCTTCCACGAGAGCCAACCTGATCCTGGGAGAACCAGTTGTTAAATTATTTGAATCCCACCACTGGGGAGAAGGTAAGGGAAAGGGAGAGGGAAAGGGAGAGGGAGAAGGAAAGAGAAAGAAAAAGGATCATCCCATCCATGTATCCCATCCCAGCCAAGTAATGCACCCATTACAAATTGAACTCTGAGGCACTGCTTTGCCTCAAAGAACAAATTTATTTAGATACACCATCTTGACGTTACTGGCAAAAAGCCAGTACTGAAGTTCCTGGGCTTTTCAACCCAATGTAAGTTTCAGTTTTCTCAAGTTTCCAAAATAAACTGTCACATTGTCCAACCAAGATGGGAGCTGCTTGCTTGGCGACTTCTCTCCTCCTCCTCCAGTCAACCAGCCGTTGGAATGTGCCTGACTCATCGACTAGCTATGATGTTGTGACTGAAGGCTCCATCCTCCTTCAGCTCCAAACTGTGTCAAACTGAATTAATGTCAGAATACCCAAGAATACAAACAATCCCACACCCCAATCGAATTCAGGCTTGACAGGCTGCTCCCTCTCAACAGAAGAAACACCCCTGCAAGAGATAAATCACAGTGGGGTTAGTCAGTGCCACTAGCCCTTTCTCTCTCCCCTGGGAGGTCCCTTGGGTTTTTGAGGGTACTTGTCATGGAATTGCTTTACCAATCTATCTCTGCTTACTTCCCAGCTCTTTACCCAAGTGGCCTCAGAAAGTGGGTACCCCTTCCAATACACTAAATATTCCAACTTTCCCCTTTCAACTCTAGAGTCTAAGTTCCTCTTTATCTCATAGTGAGTCTGACCCTCGATTACCCTGGGTTTACGGGGTGCCCGACTCACAGGTTGTAGTTGTGAGCTCACTGCTGGTTCCAACAGACTGTAGTAGAATGCCAGATGTACCTTCCCCAGAAATTGGGGGAGTTGAAGTTGTACTGTGACTGAGTTTATCACTTTCACTATTGGGAATGGTCCTAGGAATTTTGGACCGAGTTTCTTAGAGGCAAGCTGTAAGCTCAGATATTTCATGGACAGGTAAACCCTATCTCCCACCTTAAATTCCTTAACTTCCGGGTAGCAGACAAATATGGTGGCTCCATATTGATCGCCGAGGACGAGGGGGCGATGTTAGGCTCTTTCGGAGGTGTTGGGGGACCAACTGACCATCTTGCAACCCCCACCCAGCAAGCTGAAGTGTAGCCGGCTCGAATCGAGCCGCAGATGGAGCCAGAAGATCATTAAGCCGCCGTGGAGGTTGTTAGGGATGTGTGGCAAGTGGCAGGCAGCGGCGAGCACTAAGACCGGGGCCTGGCTGTCACGAGCCAAACAGCTGCTAAGCTAACGCGGTTGAAGCAACGATCAGAAATGTGGCTATGGCGGTGGCAGCGGCAGCGGAGACTGCGGCGATGGTGCCTGGGCTGCAGAAAATCTAATCTGCTGCAGGCTGGGCGCTGTGGGCGGCGAAGCAGGGCCGGTTGCCATGGCTACAGAGGCGGAGCTGGCTGCCATGACACTCACAACAATGATGACGACAACAATAACAACAGCAACATCGGGAGACTAGGCTGTCCTCTTCGTGATGATAGAGAGAGCTTTGCTGCAAACGACTACTTCCCCCTCATTATAATAGGAAGGGGGCCTGGACAACTCCCCCTTAAATATTAAAGGAGAGGTTTCAACATAATTACCTGAATGGCCCTGTCTAAAAGAGCATGATGGTGATGGGGGCTGAAAAATGAGGACATAATTCTTTTGATCTTCCCCTCAACCATTTCTCCCCCCCCCCCCTTACTAGACCTAGACCTAGTTTGGGCCATTCAGCGAAACCTTGCAGCTGCTTGATCAATTTACAGCCTTCATTTTAAACATTTTTAAACATTTTCCTCCCAACTATCCTGATTGTCCTGGCTATCCTGATTATTCGATCTCATCTCTTCTGCCTGGATGCTCCACCTTACTTTTCCACCTTACCTTCAGATTTGCTTGTATCAAAAAGGGAGGAAGCACAGACATCGAGAGTCTTGAACGATTTATCTATACATCTATTCACTTGGATGGGATGGACCATCTCCTCTACTGTTTTTGAAACTGTAGACTGGTCACTATGAAAAGGCAGTCATTAAGACTCTTATCCCCCTTTTGGACCAACTTATTTAATCACAAGACTTCCCATCACCATGAAAAGGTGATGGTATTCCGATGTTATAGTATACCGGCTTCCTTGTACAACTATCCACCTTACCTTTTTGTCTTAACCATCTATTTTAAACCATCTTTAACACCTTTAAGAAGAAAATTAGCCTTTCATCACTTCCAATTCCATCTCTCCTCTAATGTATTCAAAAACAGAACTCCTCACACTGCGAGATTCCCCCCTCTCGCAGGTTTGGCCCTCCCAATTATCTAGGGCCGCCCTCAAGGACGGGTTTTGGAACCCCGAGAGGTGGTATGCTAAGAACCGGAAGCTTTGGGGTTTTTTAGATAGTTTTTCAAACTCTATTTTAAAAAGATCTGGGAAGAGGGTGGTTTCTAATGTAAATAAGGAGGCTGGGGGACCTCCCGGGAGGGGGGTGGGTTGTGTGGGTTCAGGGGTTAATCTTCAAGGGACGGGGTCTAGTCCGGCCAAGGAGCACGACGGAGGTGATACGAAATCCGGAGTCAAGGAGGGGGTTAGAGCTTATACTATCGGTAGACATTACATCAGTACTATAGGTGGGAGGGGCAGATATGGCGGGAGTAGGGGGCCATATCAAGTGAAGGGAGTATGCGCTCGCTGTCTTCAAGCGGTGGCATGCTCCGGCCCCCCAATGCTCTGCTCGTTCCCCAGGTTGCACAGACCCTCAGGCCCTGGACCTTCGGCTGATGCTATGCAACGCCAGGTCTGTGGTAAACAAAGCCCCCCTCATTTGTGATCTTGTTCAAGAGGGGGGAGCGGACCTGGCAGGTATTACGGAGACCTGGCTGGGCCAGGAGGGAGGGGTTTCTCTCATAGAGATGTGCCCACCTGGTTTCCGAGCATTTCATCAGCCAAGGTCACAGGGGAGGGGTGGGGGGTGGCAGTTATCATTAGAGAAGGTCTTGGCCCGAAGGAGGCCACTGTTCCTCAGACGGTCGGATGTGAGTCCCTCCTTGTGAAGTGGGGTCATGGGGTACAGATGGGCTTGCTAGTTACGTACCTGGCTCCCTGCTACGTGGCGGCAGCCCTGCCTGAGCTACTCAACGTTATAGCCGCGGTGGCGGTTGATATCCCTAGACTTATAGTCATGGGAGATTTCAACCTGCCATCCGTCGGTGAGGCGTCTGAGGTGGCTCAGGAGTTCATGGCTTCCATGACGGCCATGGACCTGACCCAGTTAGTTCATGGCCCTACTCACACTGAGGGAAACACGCTGGACCTGGTTTTTGTCTCTGGTCAGTGGTTGAGTGATCTTGAGATAGGGGATATAGTGATTGAGCCCTTGTCATGGTCGGATCACTCCCTCCTTCACTTTGACCTTCGAACCACCACACCCCGCCGCAGGGAGGCGGAACCGATAAGGTGGTTCCGCCCCAAGCGCCTGATGGACCCAGATAGGTTCCAGAAGGAGCTTGGGCCATTTCCTGAGGCTCTGGCACATGGCTCGATCGAAGACCTGGTGGCCACCTGGGATAGGGAGGCTGCCGGGGCCTTGAATCGAGTCGTGCCTTTGCGGCCTCTGACTCGACGCCGATCTCGCCTGGCTCCTTGGTACACTGAGGAGCTGAGGGAGATGAAGCGTCGGAAAAGACGCCTGGAGAGCAGTTGGAGAGCCAGCCGATCTGAATCTGACCGAACACTGGTAAGATCTCATATTAAGACTTACCTAGTGGCGATAAAAGCGGCAAAACATAACTATTTTTCCGCTCTTATTGCATCATCAGATAACCGCCCGGCCGCCTTGTTTAGGGTGACCCGCTCCCTGCTCCTTCAGGAAGCGCGGGAAGACCCCTTGGAGGGTAGAGCCGAGGATTTTGTTCAATATCTGTATGATAAAATCGCTCAGATTCGGGAACACCTGGACTCTGACATAGTAGATTCAGAGGAAAGGATGGAGGCAGGTCTTGAGAATACCACCTGGAAAGAGTTTGATTCTGTGACTCCCGAATATGTGGACAGGATACTGGGGAGGCTGAATGCTACCACATGTTTATTGGACCCGTGTCCCTCCTGGTTGGTGCTGGCCTCTCGGGAGGTTACACGAGGCTGGCTCCAGGGGATTATAAATGCTTCTCTGAGTGAGGGTGTCTTTCCTGCTGCCTTGAAAGAGGCAGTGGTGAGACCTCTCCTCAAGAGGCCTTCCCTGGACCCGGCAATATTGGCTAATTACCGTCCAGTCTCCAACCTTCGCTTCGTTGCGAAGGTTGTTGAGAGTGTGGTAGCACAACAGCTTCCTCAGTACCTGGATGAATCATCTTATCTGGATCCGTTCCAGTCGGGCTTCAGGCCTGGACACAGCACGGAAACGGCATTGGTTGCATTGGTTGATGATCTCTGGAGGGCTCGGGACAAGGGTTGTTCCTCTGCCCTGGTCCTATTAGATCTCTCAGCGGCTTTTGATACCATCGACCATGGTATCATGCTGCACCGGCTGGAAGAGTTGGGAGTGAGGGGCACCGTGTTGCGATGGTTCTCCTCCTTTCTCTCTGACCGGTGGCAGTCTGTGTTGGCAGGGGGGCAGAGATCGACCCCGAGGCCCCTTATATGTGGGGTACCACAGGGATCGGTTCTCTCGCCCCTTCTGTTCAACATTTATGTGAAGCCACTGGGTGAGATCATCCGTGGTTTCGGGGTGAAGTACCACCAGTACGCTGATGACACCCAGCTGTACATCTCCACCCCAGACCACCCCAATGATGCCCTTGAAGTGATGTCCCGGTGCCTGGAGGCTGTACGGATCTGGATGGGGAGGAACAGACTCAGGCTCAACCCATCCAAGACCGAGTGGCTGTGGTTTCCGACATCCTGATATAGTCAGTTGGTGCCAACGCTGACTATTGGGGGTGAGTCATTAGCCCCCACGGAGAGGGCTCGAAACTTAGGCGTCCTTCTGGACTCACAGCTATCTTTAGAAGAACACCTGACGGCTGTGGCCAGAAGGGCTTTTTATCAGGTTCGCCTGATACGCCAGTTGCGCCCCTTTCTAAATCGGGACTCATTAAACACGGTCACTCATGCCCTCGTCACTTCCCGCCTGGACTACTGCAATGCTCTCTACATGGGGCTCCCCTTGAAGAGCACCCGGAGGCTCCAGTTGGTCCAGAATGCAGCCGCGCGGGTAGTTATGGGAGCGATGTGGCGCTCCCATGTGACACCCCTCCTGCGCGAGCTGCACTGGCTTCCTGTGTTCTTCCGGGTGCACTTCAAGGTTTTGGTTACCACCTTTAGAACGCTCCATGGCTTAGGACCGGGCTATCTTCGAGACCGCCTTCTGCCACCAGTACCCTCTCACCGACCAGTACGCTCCCATAGAGAGGGGCTTCTCAGGGTGCCGTCGGTCAAACAGTGTCGACTGACGGCCCCCAGGGGGAGAGCCTTCTCTGTGGGGGCACCCACCATGTGGAACAAGCTCCCCCCGGAGATACGGACAATCCCAGATCTCCGCGCTTTCCGCCGTGCCCTCAAGACGTTTCTATTCCAGCAGGCTGGCCTGGACTAACCTCTTCTAAAATTGCTCTTATATTTTTAAATCTTAATCTCATAAATTTAGAGTTTTAATTTTAGGTTTAAGACCAAATTATTTAATTGTATTTTAATCAATTCTTTAAAATATTTGTATTATATGTATTTTATCATTTGTCTGTACACCGCCCTGAGTCCCCCGGGAGTAGAGCGGTATATAAATATAATATAATAATAATAATAATAATAATAAATTCCAATTGGGTAGACCGGTGCTTATTGTTCTGTTTCTTATATGCTTTTGCTGTTTTGTTTATGGCCTGTTTTAGATTTTCCCATGCGTTCTTCAGTGACACCATCCACTCAGTTAGTGACATGGAGGAAGGTGAAGCCTTGGGAGCTCTGGCATGGGGACAAACTCTATGCCACTGGTCACTTAGAAAGGGTTAGGTCAGTGTCACTGTGCACTGCAACATTGTACACCACTTCTGGAAATGGCAGCAACTCTGCCCAGTCTGATTGCAGATAGTTGACGTAACACCTTATGTATTGCTCCACCATGGTGTTAGCCCTTCCTGCAGCCCTGTTAGTGCTCAGATGAAATGCCGAACTAAGCTGTTGTGAGGACCCAATGGCCCTCATGAACTCTCTCCAGAAGTTAGTGGTGAATTGGACTCCCCGATCATAAATAACTCTGCGGGGGACTCCATACAACTTGTATACTGTATGTGCTTGATGAATAAGTTAGCCAACTTCTGTGCTGACAGGAGCCCTGGGCAAGCCACAAAATGGGATTGTTTCGAGAATAAGTCTATGACTGTACTACCCCTACTCTCGGGGAGTTCGACAATGAAGTCCATCGCTATCTCCTCCCAGGGTCGAGATGGATTGGCCACTTGCTGGAGCAACTGGGGGGGGGGGGTCTAGCTGGCCTTGTTTTCATAATTGCACAGGTAGCACAGCTCTGTACATAGACCTCAATGCCTCTTTTCATCCTTGGCGAACAGAATTGTCTCCGGGACATGTGCAGGGTCTTCAGGTAGCCGAAATGTCCTGCTTGTGATCCTGTTGAAGGATTTGGAGCCACAAGTTGCTGGGCACATACAACCTAGATCCCTTCCAGCCAAGTCCATCCTTGAGGGTTAGTATTCCCAAGTTGTCCTTGTGCCATGGATCAGCCGGAAACTCATCCTTCAGCTTTTGGGTCATCCCCCCATCCATGGCTCTCCTTCGGGTGGCCTGGGCCTGGGTTAATGCTTGCGACTCCAGTTGAGGAGGGGGTATCATTGTGTGAATCACCTCTTCTCACTTACTGTGATTCTGTGGCTTATGTGACAGAGCATCGGCTAAGAGGTTCTTCCCCCCCCCCCCCGGGATGTACTTCAGTTCAAAGTTGAATCACTTGAAGTATTGCGCCCATTGGACCTGCTTTGGGAAGAGTTTGCGGGGTGTCTTTAGTGCCTCTAGGTTTTTGTTATCAGCCCATACTTCGAAAGGCACAGAATCACCCTCAAGGAAGTGTCTCCGGGTAAGCAGGGCCCATCGGACCACATAGGCTTCCTTCTCTTACACTGCCCACCTCCATTCAGTATCCATCAGTTTTTTGGAGGTGTACGCATAGGGCTGTAGATTATCCTCTGTGTTTTTCTTGAGGAGGAGTGCTACAACACCACATCGCTGGTGTCGACTTGGATCACGAACGGCTGATCTGGGTCAGGGTGTCTGAGGGTAGGCTCTTTGGCAAACAATCCTTTCCGGTGCTCGAAGGCACGTTGGCCTTCTAGTGTCCATTGTAAGAGTTGATCCGGCCGCGGCTATTGCGGGCCCTTCCCCATCTTCAACAGTTTGGTGATAGGCCAGGTAATTTTGGCGAAGGCGGAGATACTGAATTGCCGGTAGAAGTTGCTGGTAGAAGTTGGCGAACCCAGGAAACTTTGTAGTTGGTTGCGCATGTGTGGGATTTGCCAATCTAGTACCACTTTTACTTTTCCTGGATCCATCTCTATTCCCTCACTTGACACTCGGTATCCAAGATAGTCTAGGCGGGTCTTGTGGAACTCACACTTCGACAGCTTTGCGTATAGTTTAGCTGCCAGGAGTTTCTCTAACACCTGGCGCACCAGCTTCACATGTTCCTCTTTTCAGCTTTGGAAGCCATATTAGGCTGGAAGCTTCCATGCTGCCACCTTCTCATGTGTGGGAAAGTAGGAGGAAGGATTTAGTAGAGGGGTTGTCTTTAGACATAATAGCATTCTTCCTGATGGTCAAGGTCAGGGCGATCCTGCATCTGGAGAAGGATTGGTCGGAGCGCTGTCTTGAGATGGGACGAATGGTGATGGAGCATGTGATCATCTGAGGACTGAGAAGATGGTTTTGGGGTTTTTGATTTACTGAGGGAAAACCTGGACCTCTCAGATTCGGGTTTTCCCAGATGTGTCAGTTTACAGTTGTGATCAAAATTATTCAACCCCCAATGCTGTAAAGGGGTT